>JAQSUU010000119.1:24200000-24407360 GCA_038087645.1 Saccharum hybrid cultivar R570 | reverse complement strand
AACAGAAATACAGCACATTCTCTAAAAAGCGTGCAAAAACTTTGATAATTTTTTTCTATATTTTCCTGATTTTTTTAGCAATTTTGATGAAACCAAACAGGGACAGAAGAATATGTGGAGCTATGGGTAGGCACCAATATGACAGCAAGGATTAGCAATTAACGAATGCAGATTAGCGATTGTTCAATCCGGATCCAAAGTACAAATCACAGCTGCTGGCTAAGGCGTGTTGAAACGTAGCGCAACGAGGTGAAAACAAAGGACGATGGAAAGAATGCATAGAACAAGCAAATAACCCAGATTTTTCCTTTTTCCTGAATTTTTCCCTGATTTTTCCAAAAGGCACTAGTAGGAATCAAACTTTTTTATTTTTTTATATTTTCTCTGAACAAGGATCAAAAAAGATGCAACCACAAAAATTGGCACCTACAACTGAGGTGGGATGTGGTCAACAGAAATACAGCACGTTCTCTAAAAAGCGTGCAAAAACTTTGACAATTTTTTTCTTTATTTTCCTGAATTTCTTTGGCAATTTTGATGAAACCAAACAGGGACAGAAGAATATGTGGAGCTACGGGTAGTGTCGGTGTTCGGTCCCGAGGGGGTCCTAAACCAACGAGTGAGTGCTGCGTGTCCCTTTCCTGGATGGTGATGCAAGGAGAACACACGGGGGTTTATCCTGGTTCGGGCAAAAGAAGGCCCTACGTCTAGCGGGGGGGGGGGGGGAGAGAGGTTTGTATTTCCTTGCACCGAGGTGCTTGTGTAGGGGTTACAAGCTTGCGAGAGAGGGCGTCGAGCCCAAGTCTCAAAGAGGAAAAAAGAGTACAAAGATGATTGCTTGAGATGTTGATCTCTATCTTGTGTCTGGCCTGTTGTCCGTTGTTTTTCTTGTCCCCGTTGTAGAGCCCTGGCCTGCCCTTTTATAGGGCGAGAGGAGGCCAAGACGACAGAGAGCCTTGAGATGATGTTTTGTCGATCCCTGTTGAGGTGGCTGTAGCGACGTGCCCTAGGAATGGAAGACCATCCCTGGACACCGTGGTGACATAGAGGATGAGACGCTGAAATGACCCGGAGCGTCGTGCCATACCATCCTTCCTTCCCTGTTGAGCCGTACTGGGTGTCGAGGCCGGGTCGAGGCCGGGTCGAGACCGAACGGATAAGTCCGAATCGGAACACCGAAATGGCTGAGCTGCGCGTCGCATATGCGGCGGTGAAGGAGGAGGCGATGCAGGCTTGGGCGGCCGAAGCCGTGATGCGCACTGATATGGACAAGGCCCGGGAAGAGGCTGCCTAGGCCCGCAGGGACCTCGAGCCCCCTGTCGGCACGGGTGAAGGAGCTCGAGGAGGATGTCTCCCAGGTCAGTCGTCAACGCGACGTCCTCAACGTCCAAATTGGGCAGGTCTCAGCCCGTTTCAGCGCGCTGAAGGACGAGATCACGGCGCTGAACGGGGCCGTCCAAGAGAAGGACGTGGCACTCCAGACCGCCCGCCAGGAGATTGAGGCGCTGAAGGCGACCATCCGTGACATGGACAGCGCCCTCCTGGGGCTCGAGCAGACGTGCGGGGGGCTCCGTGACGAGGTCGTGGGCTTGAAGACCCATATCGAGGGTAAGTACGACTGTTACAGCCATGACGTCGAGGCCTCGTGTTAGGTACTAATTTGTTTCATCGTTTTTCAGGGCTGGAGAGTGAAAATCAGGAGGCCCACTCGTCTGCCAACTCCCTCCAGTTTCTCCTCGAAGCCGAGACCCGGAGGACCCAACTGCTCGAGGGCGCGATCACCACCGTGTGTGACGGTCTGGGGGTCGAGCCCGACGCCGACACCAGGGAAGATGTTCCGGGGAACTCCTTCATCCGTCGGATGGCGGCGCTGGGCCGCCTTGCCCGGGAGAAGATACGGGACAGCCTCCATCATGGCGTAAAGAGGGCGCTGGCCGTCGTCCGTTCGGGGTTTGTGTTCGACATGGAGCTCGTTGCCGACGGCTTCATCACAGACCCGGATCGGACGGACGAGGACAATGAGAACGCCTACCTGGAGCTGATTGAAGCCGCGGAAGAGCCTAGGAGCCGTCTGTGATGATGTATGGTCCTTCCTACGGTGGCGTGAGCTTGTGCCGTCCCTTGGTGTTCTGGTTCCGCCGTAGCACCAAGTCGCCGACGTTGAGGTCACGCTTGCGGATGTGTCTGTCGTGGTAGCGTCGGAGACCCTGCTGGTACCTGGCAGAATGCAACAGAGCCACATCTCGGGCTTCCTCGAGCTGGTCGAGGGCGTCCTGTCTTGTGGCGTCGTTATTTCTTTTGTTGTAGGCCTTCAACCTTGGGGATCCGTATTCTATATCAGTTGGGAGCATAGCCTCAGACCCGTAGACTAAGAAGAACGGAGTGAACCCCGTGGCTCGACTTGGCGTTGTTCTTAGGCTCCACAGGACCGAGGGTAGCTCGGCAGCCCATCTTTTGCCATGTTTGTTTAGCTTGTCAAAGATTCTAGGTTTCAGGCCTTGTAGGACCATGCCGTTGGCACGTTCCACTTGACCGTTTGTTTTTGGATGAGCCACGGCTGACCACAGCACACGGATGTGGTGGTTGTCGCAGAAATCCAAAAACTTTTTCCCAGTGAACTGGGTGCCATTGTCCGTGATAATACAGTTTGGGACCCCAAAGCGATGAATAATGTCGGTGAAGAAGAGCACAGCTTGCTCGGACCTAATACTGGTGATGGGACGGGCCTCGATCCACTTGGAGAATTTATCGATGGCAACGAGCAAGTGGGTGAAGCCGCCAGTTGTCCTCTTTAGAGGTCCGACAAGGTCGAGCCCCCAAACGGCAAACGGCCATGTGATGGGGATCGTTTACAGAGCATGTGCCGGAAGATGGGTCTGTCTCGCATAGTACTGACAACCTTTACAGGAGCGTACTAGCTTGACAGCGTCAGAGACTGCGGTCGGCCAGTAGAATCCTTGTCGAAAGGCATTTCCGACGAGGGTTCGAGGCGCTGCGTGGTGACCGCAAGCCCCTGAGTGCAGATCGTTGAGCAGGTCTCTGCCTTCCTCATTTGTGATGCAGCGTTGGAGGATGCCAGTAGGGCTACGGCGGTACAGCTCCCCACTGTCGCCAATGATCACAAAGGTTTTGGCCCGGCGAGTGATCCGTCGAGCCTCGGTCTTATTCGAGGGGAGGTCCCCTCGGATAAGGTAGTCGAGGTACGGAGCACGCCAGTCAGGCTCGAGGTCAGACGGTGGGGTCGATCCTTCCACCTGCATGGCTTCAGCCCCGGTCGAGGGGGCTTCCGCCTCAGGTGGGGGGTCGAGTGACGTCCCGTCGACCCCTCTATCCGACCCAAGGTCGACGGACGGCTGCTGGAGATCTTTTGCGAAAACGTCTGGTGGAACCGTAGTTCGACTGGACGCGATTTTCGCGAGTTCATCGGCGGCCTCATTATACCTGCGTGCGATGTGGTTGAGCTCGAGGCCGTGAAACTTGTCCTCGAGGCGCCGCACTTCTTAGCAGTAAGCTTCCATCTTGGGGTCGCGGTAGCTCGAGCTCTCCATGACCTGATCGATCATGAGCTGGGAGTCGCCTCGAACGTTAAGGTGTCGGACCCTGAGCTCGATGGCAATTCTCAGCCCCGAGACGAGTGCCTCGTACTCGGCGATGTTGTTTGACGTAGGAAAATGAAGCCAGACGACGTAGCGCATGTGAACCCCGAGGGGTGAGATGAAGAGCAAACCCGCGCCTGCTCCTGTTTTCATCAACGACCCATCGAAGTACATGGTCCATAGCTCAGCCTGGAGCTGTGCAGGGAGGAGTTGGGTGTCGGTCCACTCAGCCAGGAAGTCTGCTAACACCTGTGACTTGATAGCTTTGCGCGGCGCATAAGATAAGGTCTCGCCCATGAGCTCGACTGCCCACTTGGCAATCCTACCCGAGGCTTCCCGGTTCTGGGCTATCTCTCCCAGGGGGAAAGAAGAAACCACAGTAACCGGATGGCCCTCGAAGTAGTGTCGGAGCTTGCGTCGCGTCAAGACGACGGCATATAGCAGCTTCTGGATTTGTGGGTATCAGACCTTGGTTTCCGAGAGTACCTCGCTAATGAAATAGACCGGCCTCTGGACGAGCAAGGCGTGTGCCTCCTCAGCCCGTTCGACAACCAGGACCGCACTGACTACTTGTGACGTTGCGGCGACATAAAGTAGGAGCGGTTCCCCTAGGGTCGGAGGGACGAGGATTGGTGAGTTAGAGAGTGTGGCCTTGAGTTTTGTGAGAGCTTCCTCAGCCTCGAGAGTCCAAGAAAAATGCTCTGATTTCTTCAAGAGGCGGTACAGAGGGAGCGCTTTTTCACCGAGGCATGGAATGAAACGGCTGAGTGCCGCCAAGCAGCCCGTGACCCTCTGTACGCCCTTCAGATCTCGGATGGGGCCCATCTTGGTTATCGCAGAAATTTTTTCGGGGTTGGCCTCGATGCCGCGTTTAGACACAATGAACCCTAAAAGCATACCTCGAGGGACGCCAAAGACGCATTTCTCGAGATTGAGCTTAATGTTTTTTGCCCGGAGGCATTTGAACGCAACGTCGAGGTCATTTACCAGATTGTGCGCTTGTCTGGTCTTGACAACGATGTCATCGACGTATGCCTCGACGGTTGGTCCGATGTGTTCGCCGAAAACGTGTTGCATGCATCGTTGGTACGTTGCCCCTGCATTCCGGAGACCGAAGGGCGTCGTAACGTAGCAATACATGCCAAATGGGGTGATGAATGAAGTCGCGAGCTGGTCGGACTCCTTCATTTTAATTTGGTGGTAGCCGGAGTATGCATCTAAGAATGAGAGAGTTTCACATCCCGTAGTGGAATCAACGATTTGATCAATGCGTGGCAAAGGAAAGGGAACTTTTGGACATGCTTTATTTAAACTAGTATAGTCTACACACATCCTCCATTTCCCACTCTTTTTCTTAACTAATATAGGATTAGCTAGCCACTCAGGATGATGAACCTCCTTGATGAATCCGACCTCCAACAGCTTGTGTATCTCCTCACCGATGACCCTGCGCTTTTCTTCGTCGAAGCGACGCAGGCGTTGCTTCACCGGTTTGGATCCGGCCCGGATCTCCAAGGCGTGCTCGGTGACTTCCCTGGGTATGCCCGGCATATCCGAGGGACTCCACGCAAAGATGTCGACATTTGTGCGGAGAAAGTCGACGAGCACTGCTTCCTATTTAGGATCGAGGGTGGCGCTGACGTTCAGCGCCTTTCCCTTGGGATCAGCGGGGTCGAGGGGTACGAGTTTGACGTCTTCCGTGGGCTCGAAGCTGCCGGCATGGCGCTTTGGGTCGGGAATCTCATTGGCGAGACCGTCGAGGTCTGCAGCCAAGGTCGCCGACTCCAAAACAGCCTCGCCGTGCTCGACGCACTCGACGTCGCACTCGTAGGCATGTTCATACGAGGGCCCAACGGTGATGACACCGTTTGGGCCTGGCATCTTGAGCTTGAGGTAAGTGTAGTTCGGAACCGCCATGAACTTGGCGTAGCATGGGCGCCCGAGGATAGCGTGGTATGTTCCACGGAATCCGACCACTTCGAAAGTGAGAGTCTCCTTTCTGAAGTTGGACGGTGTACCGAAGCAAACAGGCAGATCGACCCGTCCGAGGGGTTCCACCCGTTTCCCTGGCACGACTCCGTGGAAGCCCCCAACGCTGGGTTGGAGTTGCGCTCTCTCGACCCCTAGGAGGTCGAGGGTCTGGGCGTAGATGATGTTGAGGCTACTTCCGCCGTCCATGAGCACCTTGGTGAGGCGTGTGTTTGCGATGACGGGATCAACAACAAGCGGGTAGACTCCCGGATTGGGGACGTAGTCAGGATGATCATCATGGTCGAAAGTGATGGCCACCGCAGACCAGTCAAGGAAGCGGGGGACCGCCGTTTGTACGGAGAAAACCTCGCGCCGCTCTCGTTTGCGCTGGCGCGCTGAGAGGCGGGTCGAGGGTCCTCCGTAGATCATAAAGCAGTCGTGGATCTCAGGGAATCCCTCATCCTTGTCATCACCCTTGGGGTCTTCCTTTTTGTCGTCCTTCCTGCCGCCTGCGCCTTCAAAGTACCTACGGAGCATGTGACAATCTTCGAGGTTATGGTTAGTGGGTCCCTTGTGATAGGGACACAGCTCTTTGAGCATTTTGTCGAAGATGCCCCCACCGGGGGGGCCTCGAGGCTTCTTGCGTTCGGTAGCAGCGACGAGTTCGTCGGCCGGGGCCTCGAGCTTGCCTTGCTAGCTTTTCTTCTTCTTCCGGTTGTTTCTCTTGGAGCCCCGGGCAGAGCTCACGGGATCGTCGGCCTTCTGCTTCCCTTTGTCCTGCTCACCGCCAAAGATGGCACCAACTGCCTCCTCGCCGGTGGCAAAGTTGGTGACGATGTCCATCAATCCGTTGGCAGTGAGTGGGGTGTGACGGCCCAACTCTCGGACCAACTCCTTGCAAGTGGTGCCAGAGAGGAAAGCCATAATTACGTCAGAGTCGGTGACGTTGGGGAGCTCGGTGCATTGCCTGGAGAAGCGCCGGATGTAATCCTGGAGGGATTCACCCGGTTTCTGCTTGCAACTCTGGAGATCCCATGAGTTGCCGGGGCGCATGTAAGTTCCCTTGAAGTTTCCCTCGAACACCCTCACGAGATCGTCCCAGTCGTGGATCTGCTGGGGCGGGAGATCCTTGAGCCAGGCTCAAGCGGTGTCGGAGAGGAACAAGGGGAGCTGTCAGATGATGACCCGGTCGTCGGTGGCCCCACCCAGCTGACACGCCAAGCGGAAATCGGCGAGCCAAAGTTCGGGTTTGGTCTCACCGTTGTACTTGGTGAGAGTCGTGGGAGGGTGAAACCGCACCGGGAGTATCATTTCACGGATAGCCTTACTGAAGACCCGAGGGCCCGGAGGCTCGGGTGAAGGGCTATGATCCTCCGAGCTGTCGTAACGCCCGCCCCTGTGCATGTGGTAGCCTCGAGCCGCACCGTCACCGTGCTTGCGCGTGCGGCGCTCGATGATGTTGCCACGGGTGTCTCGAGGTTCACAGTCGTGAACGATGGGCTTAGGGGCGGGAGCCATCCGAATTCATCAGGCAGGTTCGGGATGAACCGAGGCCTCTCTCTCCTATCGGGAGGGCCCGGCGAGCCGCTCCGAGACGGGCTCGCGTCGCCTCGAGGCAGAGCTCTCGGCCTGCTATAGGGCAGCGGTCTCGAGGAGTTCTCGGATCTCATCTCGAGCCCCGCGGGCGTCGGGGTTTGATGGCTCGGGCATGTTGCGGAGGAGCATGGCGGCGGCGACGACGTTCTGGCTGGCTCGAGCGAAAACCGGGGGGTCGGCCACCCGGTCCTCGTCGATGCGATGGTTGACGTCACGAGCTCTCTCGTGAGCTCTCCCGCCAAGTGCGCGTTCCGCGCGCTCACGCTCGAGGGTTTGTTGGAGTAGGTGTAGGTTCTCACGTTCCTCGTCGAGCCTTTCCTGTAACTCACGGATCTGCTCGAGCTGCATTCCTTGATCCGCAAGGAATTGAGCCTCGTCTCGCTCGGCGGGGAGCTCGACATGAGGGGGCGTGTGCCTTCCTTCGACCGACTCTTCTTCCTGCGATTCCGACGTGCTTTCAACATCGACGTTGAAGCACTCGCGGGTCGGATCATAGGTGTCATCAGCCGAGTCAGAGTCAGGAGCGCCAAAGTAGTAGTATGACGGGGGAATGTGTGGCCGTTGCAAATCATCACTGGGGTTGCAATGTTGGGAAGCAGTCACACGGGGTTCTGTTTCTGGTGTCTTCGTAGAGTCCAGATAATCAGAAGCCGGCGTGGACGCAACGAGGTCCAGAGTGGAGCGTAGATGGTGCCCGGGGAGTTTCTCATAAGCACTCATGCAAGTGCTCACGGAAGAAGCATACACCCGGGCAGCCGAGTCTAGCCCAAACGGGAACGGTGAAGGAGATGTCGCTGCCCGTGCCAAAATGGTTGATCCAGGCAGTGGTGGTGTTTCACCGGACGGGGGAGCGGCGGAATTCTCTGTTGGCAGCTTACCCTCAGCCAAGCTCATCCTATCCAGGTCCTCGACGAGGAAACCTAGGTTGGCGTCTGGCTGAGAGGCACCGGATCGGGGGATCCCACCGCCCTCCATCAGGTGGCGACGGTGGTTGCGCCGGGCTCGTCATCGTCTGGCAGCTCGTGCCTGCCGAGAGCGACGATACCGGCGGAGCGCTCCCCCCGGCTGGGAGAGCTCATAATCCTCATCGGTCGGGTGCCTGGGCGGGAGGAGGACCATATCGTAGCCATAGCCAAGCGACATGAACTCCAAACTCCCGAACCAGATCACCGTGGCCAACGGGATAGGGCGTTCGGGGTCAGCCATCCAGGAAGAAAGGCGGGAAAGCAATGTTGGCACGCAGCGATCCCCTACCTGGTGCGCCAACTGTCGGTGTTCGGTCCCGAGGGGGTCCTACACCAACGAGTGAGTGCTGCGTGTCCCTTTCCTAGATGGTGATGCAAGGAGAACACACGGGGGTTTATCCTGGTTCGGGCAAAAGAAGGCCCTACGTCCAGCGGGGGGGGGGGAGAGAGGTTTGTATTTCCTTTCACCGAGGTGCTTGTGTAGGGGTTACAAGCTTGCGAGAGAGGGCGTCGAGCCCAAGTCTCAAAGAGGAAAAAAGAGTACAAAGATGATTGCTTGAGATGTTGATCTCTATCTTGTGTCTGGCCTGTTGTCCGTTGTTTTTCTTGTCCCCGTTGTAGAGCCCTGGCCTGCCCTTTTATAGGGCGAGAGGAGGCCAAGACGATGGAGAGCCTTGAGATGATGTTTTGTCGATCCCTGTTGAGGTGGCTGTAGCGACGTGCCCTAGGAATGGAAGACCATCCCTGGACACCGTGGTGACATAGAGGACGAGACGCTGAAATGACCCAGAGCGTCGTGCCATACCATCCTTCCTTCCCTGTTGAGCCGTACTGGGTGTCGAGGCCGGGTCGAGACCGAACGGATAAGTCCGAATCCCGGGACTGCGGTGTACGGATTCTGTCGTATCCTCCCTCGAGGGTAACTGGTGACGTACAGTGCACGGTAAGGTTGGCACAGTGATGGTTTTCACCTCCCATCACGGGATGGGTGGTAAAACAGTAAGGACTGACACTGGCATTGTTCCCACGTCGACCCTGGTCGCAGCCATGCCGGTAGGTGGTAGTAGGTAATTGCATTAAATGCTATGGCTTTTGTCCCGGGGTAGGTAAAGAGAGGGGGTCGAGCAACTCGACCCGGGCTCACGCGAGTCAGAGTGCTCCCGGTGGGTGATCGAGCCTCGTGCGGGTCGGAGCGTGGTCGAGGTACTTCGCTGTACAGAGCGGGGCGCGGTCGAGGCATCCCCCGTCGAGGGTGCCTCGTACGAGTCGGAGACGGAGTGCGGTCGAGGCCCTCCGTCGAGCGGGCCTCGTACGAGGCGGACCGGATGCGCGGTCGAGGCGGGCTGCCATTTATTGTGGTTTTGGTCATTTTAGCTTTTTATTATTGATGAATGTGGGTACCCCTATACTATTGGTACCGACAGGTAGGCACCAATATGACAGCAATGATTAGCAATTAACGAATGCAGATTAGCGATTGTTTAATCCGGATCCAAAGTACAAATCACAGCTGCTGGCTAAGGCATATCGAAACGTAGCGCAACAAGGTGAAAACAAAGGACGATGGAAAGAACGCACAGAACAAGCAAATAACCCAGATTTTTCCTTTTTCCTGAATTTTTCCCTGATTTTTCCAAAAGACACTAGTAGGAATCAAACTTTTTTATTTTTTTATATTTTTCTCTAAACAAGGATTAAAAAAGATGCAACCACAAAAATTGGCACCTACAACTGAGGTGGGATGTGGTCTACAGAAATACAACACGTTCTCTGAAAAGCGTGCAAAAACTTTGACAATTTTTTTCTTTAGTTTCCTGAATTTTTTTGGCAATTTTGATGAAACCAAACAGGGACAGAAGAATATGTGGAGCTATGGGTAGGCACCAATATAACAGCAAGGATTAGCAATTAACGAATGCAGATTAGCGATTGTTCAATCCGGATCCAAAGTACAAATCACAGCTGCTGGCTAAGGCGTGTCGAAACGTAGCGCAACAAGGTGAAAACAAAGGACGATGGAAAGAACGCACAGAACAAGCAAATAACCCAGATTTTTCTTTTTCCTAAATTTTTCCCTAATTTTTCCAAAAGACACTAGTAGGAATCAAACTTTTTTATTTTTTATATTTTTCTCTGAACAAGGATCAAAAAAGATGCAACCATAAAAATTGGCACCTACAACTGAGGTGGGATGTGGTCTGCAGAAATACAGCACGTTCTCTGAAAAGCGTGCAAAAACTTTGATAATTTTTTTCTTTATTTTCCTGAATTTTTTTTGGCAATTTTGATGAAACCAAACAGGGACAGAAGAATATGTGGAGCTATGGGTAGGCACCAATATGACAGCAAGGATTAGCAATTAACGAATGCAGATTAGCGATTGTTCAATCCGGATCCAAAGTACAAATCACAGCTGCTGGCTAAGGCGTGTCGAAACGTAGCGCAACAAGGTGAAAACAAAGGACGATGGAAAGAACGCACATAACAAGCAAATAACCCAGATTTTTCCTTTTTCCTGAATTTTTCCCTGATTTTTCCAAAAGGTACTAGTAGGAATCAAACTTTTTTATTTTTTTTATATTTTTCTCTGAACAAGGATCAAAAAAGATGCAACCACAAAAATTGGCACCTACAACTGAGGTGGGATGTGCTCAACAGAAATACAGCACGTTCTCTAAAAAGCGTGCAAAAACTTTGATAATTTTTTTCTATATTTTTCTGATTTTTTAGCAATTTTGATGAAACCAAACAGGGACAGAAGAATATGTGGAGCTATGGATAGGCACCAATATGACAGCAAGGATTAGCAATTAACGAATGTAGATTAGCGATTGTTCAATCCGGATCCAAAGTACAAGTCACAGCTGCTGGCTAAGGCGTGTCGAAACGTAGCGCAACAAGGTGAAAACAAAGGACGATGGAAAGAATGCATAGAACAAGCAAATAACCCAGATTTTTCTTTTTTCCTGAATTTTTCTCTGATTTTTCCAAAAGGCACTAGTAGGAATCAAACTTTTTTATTTTTTTATATTTTCTCTGAACAAGGATCAAAAAAGATGCAACCACAAAAATTGGCACCTACAACTGAGGTGGGATGTGGTCAATAGAAATACAGCACGTTCTCTAAAAAGCGTGCAAAAACTTTGATAATTTTTTTCTTTATTTTCCTGAATTTTTTTGGCAATTTTGATGAAACCAAACAGGGACAGAAGAATATGTCGAGCTACGGGTAGGCACCAATATGACAGCAAGGATTAGCAATTAACAAATGCAGATTAGCGATTATTTAATCCGGATCTAAAGTACAAATCACAGCTGCTGGCTAAGGTATGTCGAAACGTAGCGCAACAAGGTGAAAACAAAAGACGATGGAAAGAACGCACAGAACAAGCAAATAACCCAGATTTTTTCTTTTTCCTGAATTTTTCCCTGATTTTTCCAAAAGACACTAGTAGGAATCAAACTTTTTTATTTTTTTATATTTTTCTCTAAACAAGGATTAAAAAAGATGCAACCACAAAAACTGGCACTTACAACTGAGGTGGGATGTGGTCTACAGAAATACAACACGTTCTCTTAAAAGCGTGCAAAAACTTTGACAATTTTTTTCTTTAGTTTCCTGAATTTTTTTGGCAATTTTGATGAAACCAAACAGGGACAGAAGAATATGTGGAGCTATGGGTAGGCACCAACATAACAGCAAGGATTAGCAATTAACGAATGCAGATTAGCGATTGTTTAATCCGGATCCAAAGTACAAATCACAGCTGCTGGCTAAGGCATATCGAAACGTAGCGCAACAAGGTGAAAACAAAGGACGATGGAAAGAACGCACAGAACAAGCAAATAACCCAGATTTTTCCTTTTTCCTGAATTTTTCCCTGATTTTTCCAAAAGACACTAGTAGGAATCAAACTTTTTTATTTTTTTATATTTTTCTCTAAACAAGGATTAAAAAAGATGCAACCACAAAAATTGGCACCTACAACTGAGGTGGGATGTGGTCTACAGAAATACAACACGTTCTCTGAAAAGCGTGCAAAAACTTTGACAATTTTTTTCTTTAGTTTCCTGAATTTTTTTGGCAATTTTGATGAAACCAAACAGGGACAGAAGAATATGTGGAGCTATGGGTAGGCACCAATATAACAGCAAGGATTAGCAATTAACGAATGCAGATTAGCGATTGTTCAATCCGGATCCAAAGTACAAATCACAGCTGCTGGCTAAGGCGTGTCGAAACGTAGCACAACAAGGTGAAAACAAAGGACGATGGAAAGAACGCACAGAACAAGCAAATAACCCAGATTTTTCTTTTTCCTAAATTTTTCCCTAATTTTTCCAAAAGACACTAGTAGGAATCAAACTTTTTTATTTTTTATATTTTTCTCTGAACAAGGATCAAAAAAGATGCAACCATAAAAATTGGCACCTACAACTGAGGTGGGATGTGGTCTGCAGAAATACAGCACGTTCTCTGAAAAGCGTGCAAAAACTTTGATAATTTTTTTCTTTATTTTCCTGAATTTTTTTTGGCAATTTTGATGAAACCAAACAGGGACAGAAGAATATGTGGAGCTATGGGTAGGCACCAATATGACAGCAAGGATTAGCAATTAACGAATGCAGATTAGCGATTGTTCAATCCGGATCCAAAGTACAAATCACAGCTGCTGGCTAAGGCGTGTCGAAACGTAGCGCAACAAGGTGAAAACAAAGGACGATGGAAAGAACACACATAACAAGCAAATAACCCAGATTTTTCCTTTTTCCTGAATTTTTCCCTGATTTTTCCAAAAGGTACTAGTAGGAATCAAACTTTTTTATTTTTTTTATATTTTTCTCTGAACAAGGATCAAAAAAGATGCAACCACAAAAATTGGCACCTACAACTGAGGTGGGATGTGCTCAACAGAAATACAGCACGTTCTCTAAAAAGCGTGCAAAAACTTTGATAATTTTTTTCTATATTTTTCTGATTTTTTAGCAATTTTGATGAAACCAAACAGGGACAGAAGAATATGTCGAGCTATGGATAGGCACCAATATGACAGCAAGGATTAGCAATTAACGAATGTAGATTAGCGATTGTTCAATCCGGATCCAAAGTACAAGTCACAGCTGCTGGCTAAGGCGTGTCGAAACGTAGCGCAACAAGGTGAAAACAAAGGACGATGGAAAGAATGCATAGAACAAGCAAATAACCCAGATTTTTCTTTTTTCCTGAATTTTTCTCTGATTTTTCCAAAAGGCACTAGTAGGAATCAAACTTTTTTATTTTTTTATATTTTCTCTGAACAAGGATCAAAAAAGATGCAACCACAAAAATTGGCACCTACAACTGAGGTGGGATGTGGTCAATAGAAATACAGCACGTTCTCTAAAAAGCGTGCAAAAACTTTGATAATTTTTTTCTTTATTTTCCTGAATTTTTTTGGCAATTTTGATGAAACCAAACAGGGACAGAAGAATATGTCGAGCTACGGGTAGGCACCAATATGACAGCAAGGATTAGCAATTAACAAATGCAGATTAGCGATTATTTAATCCGGATCTAAAGTACAAATCACAGCTGCTGGCTAAGGTATGTCGAAACGTAGCGCAACAAGGTGAAAACAAAAGACGATGGAAAGAACGCACAGAACAAGCAAATAACCCAGATTTTTTCTTTTTCCTGAATTTTTCCCTGATTTTTCCAAAAGACACTAGTAGGAATCAAACTTTTTTATTTTTTTATATTTTTCTCTAAACAAGGATTAAAAAAGATGCAACCACAAAAACTGGCACTTACAACTGAGGTGGGATGTGGTCTACAGAAATACAACACGTTCTCTTAAAAGCGTGCAAAAACTTTGACAATTTTTTTCTTTAGTTTCCTGAATTTTTTTGGCAATTTTGATGAAACCAAACAGGGACAGAAGAATATGTGGAGCTATGGGTAGGCACCAACATAACAGCAAGGATTAGCAATTAACGAATGCAGATTAGCGATTGTTTAATCCGGATCCAAAGTACAAATCACAGCTGCTGGCTAAGGCATATCGAAACGTAGCGCAACAAGGTGAAAACAAAGGACGATGGAAAGAACGCACAGAACAAGCAAATAACCCAGATTTTTCCTTTTTCCTGAATTTTTCCCTGATTTTTCCAAAAGACACTAGTAGGAATCAAACTTTTTTATTTTTTTATATTTTTCTCTAAACATGGATTAAAAAAGATGCAACCACAAAAATTGGCACCTACAACTGAGGTGGGATGTGGTCTACAGAAATACAACACGTTCTCTGAAAAGCGTGCAAAAACTTTGACAATTTTTTTCTTTAGTTTCCTGAATTTTTTTGGCAATTTTGATGAAACCAAACAGGGACAGAAGAATATGTGGAGCTATGGGTAGGCACCAATATAACAGCAAGGATTAGCAATTAACGAATGCAGATTAGCGATTGTTCAATCCGGATCCAAAGTACAAATCACAGCTGCTGGCTAAGGCGTGTCGAAACGTAGCGCAACAAGGTGAAAACAAAGGACGATGGAAAGAACGCACAGAACAAGCAAATAACCCAGATTTTTCTTTTTCCTAAATTTTTCCCTAATTTTTCCAAAAGACACTAGTAGGAATCAAACTTTTTTATTTTTTATATTTTTCTCTGAACAAGGATCAAAAAAGATGCAACCATAAAAATTGGCACCTACAACTGAGGTGGGATGTGGTCTGCAGAAATACAGCACGTTCTCTGAAAAGCGTGCAAAAACTTTGATAATTTTTTTCTTTATTTTCCTGAATTTTTTTTGGCAATTTTGATGAAACCAAACAGGGACAGAAGAATATGTGGAGCTATGGGTAGGCACCAATATGACAGCAAGGATTAGCAATTAACGAATGCAGATTAGCGATTGTTCAATCCGGATCCAAAGTACAAATCACAGCTGCTGGCTAAGGCGTGTCGAAACGTAGCGCAACAAGGTGAAAACAAAGGACGATGGAAAGAACACACATAACAAGCAAATAACCCAGATTTTTCCTTTTTCCTGAATTTTTCCCTGATTTTTCCAAAAGGTACTAGTAGGAATCAAACTTTTTTATTTTTTTTATATTTTTCTCTGAACAAGGATCAAAAAAGATGCAACCACAAAAATTGGCACCTACAACTGAGGTGGGATGTGCTCAACAGAAATACAGCACGTTCTCTAAAAAGCGTGCAAAAACTTTGATAATTTTTTTCTATATTTTTCTGATTTTTTAGCAATTTTGATGAAACCAAACAGGGACAGAAGAATATGTGGAGCTATGGATAGGCACCAATATGACAGCAAGGATTAGCAATTAACGAATGTAGATTAGCGATTGTTCAATCCGGATCCAAAGTACAAGTCACAGCTGCTGGCTAAGGCGTGTCGAAACGTAGCGCAACAAGGTGAAAACAAAGGACGATGGAAAGAATGCATAGAACAAGCAAATAACCCAGATTTTTCTTTTTTCCTGAATTTTTCTCTGATTTTTCCAAAAGGCACTAGTAGGAATCAAACTTTTTTATTTTTTTATATTTTCTCTGAACAAGGATCAAAAAAGATGCAACCACAAAAATTGGCACCTACAACTGAGGTGGGATGTGGTCAATAGAAATACAGCACGTTCTCTAAAAAGCGTGCAAAAACTTTGATAATTTTTTTCTTTATTTTCCTGAATTTTTTTGGCAATTTTGATGAAACCAAACAGGGACAGAAGAATATGTCGAGCTACGGGTAGGCACCAATATGACAGCAAGGATTAGCAATTAACAAATGCAGATTAGCGATTATTTAATCCGGATCTAAAGTACAAATCACAGCTGCTGGCTAAGGTATGTCGAAACGTAGCGCAACAAGGTGAAAACAAAAGACGATGGAAAGAACGCACAGAACAAGCAAATAACCCAGATTTTTTCTTTTTCCTGAATTTTTCCCTGATTTTTCCAAAAGACACTAGTAGGAATCAAACTTTTTTATTTTTTTATATTTTTCTCTAAACAAGGATTAAAAAAGATGCAACCACAAAAACTGGCACTTACAACTGAGGTGGGATGTGGTCTACAGAAATACAACACGTTCTCTTAAAAGCGTGCAAAAACTTTGACAATTTTTTTCTTTAGTTTCCTGAATTTTTTTGGCAATTTTGATGAAACCAAACAGGGACAGAAGAATATGTGGAGCTATGGGTAGGCACCAACATAACAGCAAGGATTAGCAATTAACGAATGCAGATTAGCGATTGTTTAATCCGGATCCAAAGTACAAATCACAGCTGCTGGCTAAGGCATATCGAAACGTAGCGCAACAAGGTGAAAACAAAGGACGATGGAAAGAACGCACAGAACAAGCAAATAACCCAGATTTTTCCTTTTTCCTGAATTTTTCCCTGATTTTTCCAAAAGACACTTGTAGGAATCAAACTTTTTTATTTTTTTATATTTTTCTCTAAACAAGGATTAAAAAAGATGCAACCACAAAAATTGGCACCTACAACTGAGGTGGGATGTGGTCTACAGAAATACAACACGTTCTCTGAAAAGCGTGCAAAAACTTTAACAATTTTTTTCTTTAGTTTCCTGAATTTTTTTGGCAATTTTGATGAAACCAAACAGGGACAGAAGAATATGTGGAGCTATGGGTAGGCACCAATATAACAGCAAGGATTAGCAATTAACGAATGCAGATTAGCGATTGTTCAATCCGGATCCAAAGTACAAATCACAGCTGCTGGCTAAGGCGTGTCGAAACGTAGCGCAACCAGGTGAAAACAAAGGACGATGGAAAGAACGCACAGAACAAGCAAATAACCCAGATTTTTCCATTTTCCTGAATTTTTCCCTGATTTTTCCAAAAGACACTAGTAGGAATCAAACTTTTTTATTTTTTATATTTTTCTCTGAACAAGGATCAAAAAAGATGCATCCACAAAAATTGGCACCTACAACTGAGGTGGGATGTGGTCAATAGAAATACAGCACGTTCTCTAAAAAGCGTGCAAAAACTTTGATAATTTTTTTCTTTATTTTCCTGAATTTTTTTGGCAATTTTGATGAAACCAAACAGGGACAGAAGAATATGTCGAGCTACGGGTAGGCACCAATATGACAGCAAGGATTAGCAATTAACAAATGCAGATTAGCGATTATTTAATCCGGATCTAAAGTACAAATCACAGCTGCTGGCTAAGGTATGTCGAAACGTAGCGCAACAAGGTGAAAACAAAAGACGATGGAAAGAACGCACAGAACAAGCAAATAACCCAGATTTTTTCTTTTTCCTGAATTTTTCCCTGATTTTTCCAAAAGACACTAGTAGGAATCAAACTTTTTTATTTTTTTATATTTTTCTCTAAACAAGGATTAAAAAAGATGCAACCACAAAAACTGGCACTTACAACTGAGGTGGGATGTGGTCTACAGAAATACAACACGTTCTCTTAAAAGCGTGCAAAAACTTTGACAATTTTTTTCTTTAGTTTCCTGAATTTTTTTGGCAATTTTGATGAAACCAAACAGGGTCAGAAGAATATGTGGAGCTATGGGTAGGCACCAACATAACAGCAAGGATTAGCAATTAACGAATGCAGATTAGCGATTGTTCAATCCGGATCTAAAGTACAAATCACAGCTGCTGGCTAAGGCGTGTCGAAACGTAGCGCAACAAGGTGAAAACAAAGAACGATGGAAAGAACGCACAGAACAAGCAAATAACCCAGATTTTTCCTTTTTCCTGAATTTTTCCCTGATTTTTCCAAAAGACACTAGTAGGAATCAAACTTTTTTATTTTTTATATTTTTCTCTGAACAAGGATCAAAAAAGATGCATCCACAAAAATTGGCACCTACAACTGAGGTGAGATGTGGTCTGCAGAAATACAGCACGTTCTCTGAAAAGCGTGCAAAAACTTTGATAATTTTTTTTTATTTTCCTGAATTTTTTTGGCAATTTTGATGAAACCAAACAGGAACAGAAGAATATGTGGAGCTATGGGTAGGCACCAATATGACAGCAAGGATTAGCAATTAACGAATGCAGATTAGCGATTGTTCAATCCGGATCCAAAGTACAAATCACAGCTGCTGGCTAAGGCGTGTCGAAACGTAGCGCAACAAGGTGAAAACAAAGGACGATGGAAAGAACGCACAGAACAAGCAAATAACCCGGATTTTTCCTTTTTCCTGAATTTTTCCCTAATTTTTACAAAAGGCACTAGTAGGAATCAAACTTTTTTATTTTTTTTATATTTTTCTCTGAACAAGGATCAAAAAAGATGCAACCACAAAAATTGGCACCTACAACTGAGGTGGGATGTGGTCAACAGAAATACAGCACGTTCTCTAAAAAGCGTGCAAAAACTTTGATAATTTTTTTTCTATATTTTCTTGATTTTTTTAGCAATTTTGATGAAACCAAACAGGGACAGAAGAATATGTAGAGCTATGGGTAGGCACCAATATGACAGCAAGGATTAGCAATTAACGAATGCAGATTAGCGATTGTTCAATCCGGATCCAAAGTACAAATCACAGCTGCTGGCTAAGGCGTGTCGAAACGTAGCGCAACAAGGTGAAAAGAAAGGACGATGGAAAGAACGCACAGAACAAGCAAATAACCCAGATTTTTCCATTTTCCTGAATTTTTCCCTGATTTTTCCAAAAGACACTAGTAGGAATCAAACTTTTTTATTTTTTATATTTTTCTCTGAACAAGGATCAAAAAAGATGCATCCACAAAAATTGGCACCTACAACTGAGGTGAGATGTGGTCTGCAGAAATACAGCACGTTCTCTGAAAAGCGTGCAAAAACTTTGATAATTTTTTTTTTATTTTCCTGAATTTTTTTGGCAATTTTGATGAAACCAAACAGGGACAGAAGAATATGTGGAGCTATGTATAGGCACCAATATGACAGCAAGGATTAGCAATTAACGAATGCAGATTAGCGATTGTTCAATCCGGATCCAAAGTACAAATCACAGCTGCTGGCTAAGGCGTGTCGAAACGTAGCGCAACAAGGTGAAAACAAAGGACGATGGAAAGAACGCACAGAACAAGCAAATAACCCAGATTTTTTCTTTTTCCTGAATTTTTCCCTGATTTTTCCAAAAGACACTAGTAGGAATCAAACTTTTTTATTTTTTTATATTTTTCTCTAAACAAGGATTAAAAAAGATGCAACCACAAAAACTGGCACTTACAACTGAGGTGGGATGTGGTCTACAGAAATACAACACGTTCTCTTAAAAGCGTGCAAAAACTTTGACAATTTTTTTCTTTAGTTTCCTGAATTTTTTTGGCAATTTTGATGAAACCAAACAGGGACAGAAGAATATGTGGAGCTATAGGTAGGCACCAACATAACAGCAAGGATTAGCAATTAACGAATGCAGATTAGCGATTGTTCAATCCGGATCCAAAGTACAAATCACAGCTGCTGGCTAAGGCGTGTCGAAACGTAGCGCAACAAGGTGAAAACAAAGAACGATGGAAAGAACGCACAGAACAAGCAAATAACCCAGATTTTTCCTTTTTCCTGAATTTTTCCCTGATTTTTCCAAAAGACACTAGTAGGAATCAAACTTTTTTATTTTTTATATTTTTCTCTGAACAAGGATCAAAAAAGATGCATCCACAAAAATTGGCACCTACAACTGAGGTGAGATGTGGTCTGCAGAAATACAGCACGTTCTCTGAAAAGCGTGCAAAAACTTTGATAATTTTTTTTTATTTTCCTGAATTTTTTTGGCAATTTTGATGAAACCAAACAGGAACAGAAGAATATGTGGAGCTATGGGTAGGCACCAATATGACAGCAATGATTAGCAATTAACGAATGCAGATTAGCGATTGTTCAATCCGGATCCAAAGTACAAATCACAGCTGCTGGCTAAGGCGTGTCGAAACGTAGCGCAACAAGGTGAAAATAAAGGACGATGGAAAGAACGCACAGAACAAGCAAATAACCCGGATTTTTCCTTTTTCCCTGATTTTTACAAAAGGCACTAGTAGGAATCAAACTTTTTTATTTTTTTTATATTTTTCTCTGAACAAGGATCAAAAAAGATGCAACCACAAAAATTAGCACCTACAACTGAGGTGGGATGTGGTCAACAGAAATACAGCACGTTCTCTAAAAAGCGTGCAAAAACTTTGATAATTTTTTTTCTATATTTTCTTGATTTTTTTAGCAATTTTGATGAAACCAAACAGGGACAGAAGAATATGTAGAGCTATGGGTAGGCACCAATATGACAGCAAGGATTAGCAATTAACGAATGCAGATTAGCGATTGTTCAATCCGGATCCAAAGTACAAATCACAGCTGCTGGCTAAGGCGTGTCGAAACGTAGCGCAACAAGGTGAAAAGAAAGGACGATGGAAAGAACGCACAGAACAAGCAAATAACCCAGATTTTTTCATTTTCCTGAATTTTTCCCTGATTTTTCCAAAAGACACTAGTAGGAATCAAACTTTTTTATTTTTTATATTTTTCTCTGAACAAGGATCAAAAAAGATGCATCCACAAAAATTGGCACCTACAACTGAGGTGAGATGTGGTCTGCAGAAATACAGCACGTTCTCTGAAAAGCGTGCAAAAACTTTGATAATTTTTTTTTATTTTCCTGAATTTTTTTGGCAATTTTGATGAAACCAAACAGGGACAGAAGAATATGTGGAGCTATGGATAGGCACCAATATGACAGCAAGGATTAGCAATTAACGAATGCAGATTAGCGATTGTTCAATCCGGATGCAAAGTACAAATCACAGCTGCTGGCTAAGGCGTGTCGAAACGTAGCGCAACAAGGTGAAAACAAAGGACGATGGAAAGAACGCACAGAACAAGCAAATAACCCGGATTTTTCCTTTTTCCTGAATTTTTCCCTGATTTTTACAAAAGGCACTAGTAGCAATCAAACTTTTTTATTTTTTTTATATTTTTCTCTGAACAAGGATCAAAAAAGATGCAACCACAAAAATTGGCACCTACAACTGAGGTGGGATGTGGTCAACAGAAATACAGCACGTTCTCTAAAAAGCGTGCAAAAACTTTGATAATTTTTTTTCTATATTTTCCTGATTTTTTTAGCAATTTTGATGAAACCAAACAGGGACAGAAGAATATGTAGAGCTATGGGTAGGCACCAATATGACAGCAAGGATTAGCAATTAACGAATGCAGATTAGCGATTGTTCAATCCGGATCCAAAGTTCAAATCACAGCTGCTGGATAAGGCGTGTCGAAACGTAGCGCAACAATGTGAAAACAAAGGACGATGGAAAGAATGCATAGAACAAGCAAATAACCCAGATTTTTCCTTTTTCCTGAATTTTTTCCCGATTTTTCCAAAAGGCACTATTAGGAATCAAACTTTTTTATTTTTTTATATTTTTCTCTGAACAAGGATCAAAAAAGATGCAACCACAAAAATTGGCACCTACAACTGAGGTGGGATGTGGTCAACAGAAATACAGCACGTTCTCTAAAAAGCGTGCAAAAACTTTGACAATTTTTTTCTTTATTTTTCTGAATTTCTTTGGCAATTTTGATGAAACCAAACAGAGACAGAAGAATATGTGTAGCTATGGGTAGGCACCAACATAACAGCAAGGATTAGCAATTAACGAATGCAGATTAGCGATTGTTCAATCCGGATCCAAAGTACAAATCACAGCTGCTGGCTAAGGCGTGTCGAAACGTAGCGCAACAAGGTGAAAACAAAGGACGATGGAAAGAACGCACAGAACAAGCAAATAACCCGGATTTTTCCTTTTTCCTGAATTTTTCCCTGATTTTTTCAAAAGACACTAGTAGGAATCAAACTTTTTTATTTTTTTATATTTTTCTCTGAACAAGGATCAAAAAAGATGCAACCATAAAAATTGGCACCTACAACTGAGGTGGGATGTGGTCAACAGAAATACAGCACGTTCTCTAAAAAGCGTGCAAAAACTTTGACAATTTTTTTCTTTATTTTCCTGAATTTCTTTGGCAATTTTGATGAAACCAAACAGGGACAGAAGAATATGTGGAGCTACGGGTAGGCACCAATATGACAGCAAGGATTAGCAATTAACGAATGCAGATTAGCGATTGTTTAATCCGGATCCAAAGTACAAATCACAGCTGCTGGCTAAGGCATGTCGAAACGTAGCGCAACAAGGTGAAAACAAAGGACGATGGAAAGAACGCACAAAACAAGCAAATAACCCAGATTTTTTCTTTTTCCTGAATTTTTCCCTGATTTTTCCAAAAGACACTAGTAGGAATCAAACTTTTTTATTTTTTTATATTTTTCTCTGAACAAGGATTAAAAAAGATGCAACCACAAAAATTGACACCTACAACTAATGTGGGATGTGGTCTACAGAAATACAACACGTTCTCTGAAAAGCGTGCAAAAACTTTGACAATTTTTTTCTTTAGTTTCCTGAATTTTTTTGGCAATTTTGATGAAACCAAACAGGGACAGAAGAATATGTGGAGCTATGGGTAGGCACCAATATAACAGTAAGGATTAGCAATTAACGAATGCAGATTAACGATTGTTCAATCCAGATCCAAAGTACAAATCACAGCTGCTGGCTAAGGCGTGTCGAAACGTAGAGCAACAAGGTGAAAACAAAGGACGATGGAAAGAACGCACAGAACAAGCAAATAACCTAGATTTTTCCTTTTTCCTGAATTTTTCCCTGATTTTTCCAAAAGGCCCTAGTAGGAATCAAACTTTTTTATTTTATTATATTTTTCTCTAAACAAGGATCAAAAAAGATGCAACCATAAAAATTGGCACCTACAACTAAGGTGGGATGTGGTCAACAGAAATACAACACGTTCTCTAAAAAGCGTGTAAAAACTTTGATAATTTTTTTCTTTATTTTCCTGAATTTTTTTAGCAATTTTGATGAAACCAAACAGGGACAGAAGAATATGTGGAGCTATGGGTAGGCACCAATATGACAATAAGGATTAGTAATTAACGAATGCAGATTAGCGATTGTGTAATCCGGATCCAAAGTACAAATCACAGCTGCTGGCTAAGGCGTGTCGAAACATAGCGCAACAAGGTGAAAACAAAGGACGATGGAAAGAACGCACAGAACAAGCAAATAACCCAGATTTTTCCTTTTTCCTGAATTTTTCCCTGATTTTTCCAAAAGTCACTAGTAGGAATCAAACTTTTTTATTTTTTTATATTTTTCTCTGAACAAGGATCAAAAAAGATGCAACCACAAAAATTGGCACCTACAACTAAGGTGGGATGTGGTCAACAGAAATACAGCACGTTCTCTAAAAAGCGTGCGAAAACTTTGATAATTTTTTTCTTTATTTTCCTGAATTTTTTTGGAAATTTTAATGAAACCAAACAGGGACAGAAGAATATGTGGAGCTATGGGTAGGCACCAATATGACAGCAAGGATTAGTAATTAACGAATGCAGATTAGCGATTGTTCAATCCGGATCCAAAGTACAAATCATAGCTGCTGGCTAAGGCGTGTCGAAACGTAGCGCAACAAGGTGAAAACAAAGGACGATGGAAAGAACGCACAGAACAAGCAAATAACCCCGATTTTTCCTTTTTCTTGAATTTTTCCCTGATTTTTCCAAAAGACACTAGTAGGAATCAAACTTTTTTATTTTTTTATATTTTTCTCTGAACAAGGATCAAAAAAGATGCAACCACAAAAATTGGCACCTACAACTAAGGTGGGATGTGGTCAACAGAAATACAGCACGTTCTCTAAAAAGCGTGCAAAAACTTTGATAATTTTTTTCTTTATTTTCCTGAATTTTTTTAGCAATTTTGATGAAACCAAACAGGGACAGAAGAATATGTGGAGCTATGGGTAGGCACCAATATGACAGCAAGGATTAGTAATTAACGAATGCAGATTAGCGATTGTTCAATCCGGATCCAAAGTACAAATCATAGCTGCTGGCTAAGGCGTGTCGAAACGTCGCGCAACAAGGTGAAAACAAAGGACGATGGAAAGAACGTACAGAACAAGCAAATAACCCCGATTTTTCCTTTTTCCTGAATTTTTCCCTGATTTTTCCAAAAGACACTAGTAGGAATCAAACTTTTTTATTTTTTTATATTTTTCTCTGAACAATGATAAAAAAAGATGCAACCACAAAAATTGGCACCTACAACTGAGGTGGGATGTGGTCAACAGAAATACAACACGTTCTTTAAAAAGCGTATAAAAACTTTGACAATTTTTTTCTTTATTTTCCTAAAGAAATTTGGCAATTTTGATGAAACCAAACAAGGACAGAAGAATATGTGGAGCTATGGGTAGGCACCAATATGACAGCAAGGATTAGCAATTAACGAATGCAGATTAGCGATTGTTCAATCCGGATCCAAAGTATAAATCACAGCTGCTGGCTAAGGCGTGTCGAAACGTAGCGCAACAAGGTGAAAACAAAGGAGGATGGAAAGAACGCACAGAACAAGCAAATAACCCAGATTTTTCCTTTTTCCTGAATTTTTCCCTGATTTTTCCAAAAGACACTAGTAGGAATCAAACTTTTTTATTTTTTTATATTTTTCTCTGAACAAGGATCAAAAAAGATGCAACCACAAAAATTGGCACCTACAACTGAGGTGGGATGTGGTCAACAGAAATACAGCACGTTCTTTAAAAAGCGTGCAAAAACTTTGACAATTTTTTTCTTTATTTTTCTGAATTTTTTTGGCAATTTTAATGAAACCAAACAAGGACAGAAGAATATGTGGAGCTATGGTTAGACACCAATATGACAGCAAGGATTAGCAATTAACGAATGCAGATTAGCGATTGTTCAATCCGGATCCAAAGTACAAATCACAGCTGCTGGCTAAGGCGTGTCGAAACGTAGTGCAACAAGGTGAAAACAAAGGACGATGGAAAGAACGCACAGAACAAGCAAATAACCCAGATTTTTCCTTTTCCCTGAATTTTTCCCTGATTTTTCCAAAAGACACTAATAGGAATCAAACTTTTTTATTTTTTTATATTTTTCTCTGAACAAGGATCAAAAAAGATGCAACCACAAAAATTGGCACCTACAACTGAGGTGGGATGTGGTCAACAGAAATACAACACGTTCTTTAAAAAGCGTGCAAAAACTTTGACAATTTTTTTCTTTATTTTTCTGAATTTTTTTGGCAATTTCGTTGAAACCAAACAGGGACAGAAGAATATGTGAAGCTATGGGTAGACACCAATATGACAGCAAGGATTAGCAATTAACGAATGCAGATTAGCGATTGTTCAATCCGGATCCAAAGTACAAATCACAGCTGCTGGCTAAGGCGTGTCGAAACGTAGTGCAACAAGGTGAAAACAAAGGACGATGGAAAGAACGCACAGAACAAGCAAATAACCCAGATTTTTCCATTTTCCTGAATTTTTCCCTGATTTTTCCAAAAGACACTAGTAGGAATCAAACTTTTTTATTTTTTTATATTTTTCTCTGAACAAGGATCAAAAAAGATGCAACCACAAAAATTGGCACCTACAACTGAGGTGGGATGTGGTCTACAGAAATACAGCACGTTCTCTGAAAAGCGTGCAAAAACTTTGACAATTTTTTTCTTTATTTTCCTGAATTTTTTTAGCAATTTTGATGAAACCAAACAGGGATAGAAGAATATGTGGAGCTATGGGTAGGCACCAATATGACAGCAAGGATTAGCAATTAACGAATGCAGATTAGCGATTGTTCAATCCGGATCCAAAGTACAAATCACAGCTGCTGGCTAAGGCGTGTCGAAACGTAGCGCAACAAGATGAAAATAAAGGACGATGGAAAGAACGCACAGAACAAGCAAATAACCTAGATTTTTTCTTTTTCCTAAATTTTTTCCTGATTTTTCCAAAAGACACTAGTAGGAATCAAACTTTTTTATTTTTTATATTTTACTCTGAATAAGGATCAAAAAAGATGCAACCACAAAAATTGGCACCTACAACTGAGGTGGGATGTGGTCAACAGAAATACAGCACGTTCTCTGAAAAGCATGCAAAAACTTTGACAATTTTTTTCTTTAGTTTCCTGAATTTTTTTGGCAATTTTGATGAAACCAAATAGGGACAGAAGAATATGTGGAGCTATGGGTAGGCACCAATATGACAGCAAGGATTAGCAATTAACGAATGTAGATTAGCGATTGTTCAATCCGGATCCAAAGTACAAATCACAGCTGCTGGCTAAGGCGTGTCGAAACATAGCGCAACAAGGTGAAAACAAAGCACGATGGAAA
Organism: Saccharum hybrid cultivar R570; assembly: GCA_038087645.1. Lineage (NCBI taxonomy): Eukaryota > Viridiplantae > Streptophyta > Magnoliopsida > Poales > Poaceae > Saccharum > Saccharum hybrid cultivar. The sequence continues at coordinate 24,380,968 of JAQSUU010000119.1, read as the reverse complement.
GAACACACAGAACAACACAAATAACCCAGATTTTTCCTTTTTCCTGAATTTTTCCCTGATTTTTCCAAAAGGCCCCTGTAGGAATAAACTTTTTTATTTTATTATATTTTTCTCTGAACAAGGATGATCAAAAAAGATGCAACCACGAAAATTGGCACCTACAACTAAGGTGGGATGTGGTCAACAGAAATACAGCACGTTCTCTAAAAAGCGTGCAAAAACTTTGACAATCTTTTTTCTTTATTTTCCTAAATTTTTTTGGCAATTTTGATGAAACCAAATAGGGACAGAAGAATATGTGGAGCTATGGATAGGCACCAATATGACAGCAAGGATTAGCAATTAACGAATGCAGATTAGCGATTGTTCAATCCGGATCCGAAGTACAAATCACAGCTGCTGGCTAAGGCGTGTCGAAACGTAGCGCAACAAGGTGAAAACAAAGGACGATGGAAAGAACGCGCAGAACAAGCAAATAACCCAGATTTTTCCTTTTTCCTGAATTTTTCCCTGATTTTTCCAAAAGGCACTAGTAGGAATCAAACTTTTTTATTTTTTATATTTTTCTCTGAACAAGGATCAAAAAAAGATGCAACCACAAAAATTGGCACCTACAACTAAGGTGGGATGTGGTCTACAGAAATACAGCACGTTCTCTGAAAAGCGTGCAAAAACTTTGACAATTTTTTTCTTTATTTTCTTGAATTTTTTGGCAATTTTGATGAAACCAAACAGGACGAAGCTAAGTTTGGGTCGGCTCCAAACGGTGTCAAGAAGCTGCTGTAAAAATTTCAGATTTTTCTGATAAACGAGCGAAAAGTTATGCCTCTTTTACCAAAGGTATCTCGAGTTATGTGTTCCAGAAAGCACAACACAACAGCGGCAGTTAGGGCAAAGCGTCCCTAAACTCCAACACTGATCACAAGATCGTCCCTGTGACGAACATCAGTAGGTATGCGCCTGATGATGTAAGGAGGGCTGCGATGCAGGCAAAATAAGAGCGGCTGGCAACCTATCTAGGGTTTGTGCGGCGGCGAGGAGTTACACAAGGCGGCTAGCGGGGCAAGTCGAGTATTGTGGTGGCTTCGACTTGTTGTATGGGAACGGTGGATGGGATAGCAGCGGAAAACAAAAATCACAGCAACGGGCGATTGAACTACAACCACGAACACAATCCTAAACCAGCAACAAGACTCGACCACGGACACAAACTCAACAACGCGAATCTGAAACGAAATTGCAAAGGCACAAAGGGTGATAGGACAGCGGAAATTGAAATATTTTTGGGCTTTTTGTGGACTCTAGGTAATGAACAAATATGAATCTAAGGCAAACGAGAATATACCTCGTGGTAAACCTAAAATCTCTGATACCAATTGATGAGATACAGGCCTGATCTTTCGAGAGGTAACTAGTAAGTTCGATTTGTGGAGATCTCAACATTGGCGATCCAGCTTTAAATCAGACATGATTCAAACCCTGCAACCGTTACACCACTGCTTCGTTGGTTATCAACCAAGCACAACTTGATTGACCTCGCCAAGAAGGCTTTTCCTGCAAGCGAATCGAGGAGCACAAGCAAGAAGGTAAAAACACGCAATCTGAAATTGCAAATATGAATGATGCGAATATCAATAGAGGGTTCAAGAACTCGGTTCCAAAGGACTAATCGATACAGTGGAGGAGATCAAGAACAGGGGCCCTGGATCACTGTAAAAGGATTTGTCACCACAGTTACAATGAATGATTCAGTTTCTCGATGGAAAACTAAACTCTAAATAAAACCCAATTGTCTAGTAGCGGCGGCGACTGTGTTTATAGTCTAAGACTCGACCTAGGGTTGAGGACGGCCAGGGGTTGGGCGGCCACAACTTGGGCTTAAGGCCGGACACGATACATGACCAAGTTGGCCCAAATAGGCGACGCAACACCTTGCCGTGGTCACACAGAATGATCCATGGACCTTCTGGAGCTGAGACCAGATCCAAAACGATGGCGTTGTCGTCCCCTTTCCAACGCATCCAAGAACGCCCCATTTTGATGTCGTATGAGAGAGTTATGACCAAAACAGTGACGACGTGTCTGCTGAATCCGAGGGTGACGTGGCAGCTGAGTTGGGGACGAATTGCAACTTGGGAAAGACCATAGCGTCGGTGTGTCTAGCGTGGCGATGTCCTCATCACAAGTATGCCTTCATACTTTTCCTACCTGAGCCCCACATAAGCTTTTCAAAAGTAGGAAGAAAAAAAAGAAGGCAATGCAATGATATGCCTTGGTGAGGAACCAAACACCTTTGAGCGATTCGAGAGTACCATTCGAGGACTACATGTGAACTATGCTTTATTTCAAAAAAATAACAAAAACCTCCAAGTTACTAAGATAAGAGACTGGGAAGAGATGACTATGTTTCAGAGCCGTTCCACTTTTCAACCGCTCAAGAAAATATGTTAGCCACTCCACATATCCCACAAGTATGAGATGAAGTTTTGGAATAACCCTTACGCTAGCCGATATCTTGAATAGTTATGTTTATGTTTACTTTATCCTCAACCTTTGCTCGGGATGAGCAAAGATCTAAGTGTGGGAGAGCTTGTTGGCAGTCCTTAACAATAAAAGTAACCACTAACTCCTGCATAAAATCCTCCCATATAAACACCAAACTTAGTATTAAGGTTTATAACTAACAAATTCCATGAGTTTTGGTGATTGATCAATTGCAAGAGGATATATCGAGAAAACATGGAAAAATACTCAAAGTGTGCATTCAGATAGAGCGTAAAAGCATATTAGCACAAAGAATAAATGAAAAGGCCTACCTACCTATCACATCAAGGCGCAAAACCCACATAGACGTGACCCAGGCCCATCAACGAACCGCCAGGTGGAAGGCGATCGCGGGGAGGCTCTACTTGGGTGCGATCGCACCCTCCAGGCTATGCCAACCACCTTAGCCCTCCATGTGGTGTATCTAGGTGATGTCCCCACGTTAGTTGCATGTGGGCATGCATGAATATCTCTTGCAAAACCAACCATAGGAGCAGCTATAAATAGATGGGGGAGGCCTCCTCATTCACACACACCTACACTTGTGCTCCATTCTCCATCTATATTTAGTAGTGGTATCCCTCTAGGTGCATGACACCTAGTTGTAAAAGAAAATAGGGAGAGAGGAGAGGAAGAGAGCGGAGGAGGAGCTGGGTCTATCAGATGCTCCTCAACATTATACCTCCACAGAGCCGACTCTATTCTTGGGTAATATCTAGGTTATACTTTGGTAATTTCAACCTTTCTATTTGATTAAGTTCAAGTCTTACTTCACTTTACTTATGGGAACTCCGCTCAACCAAGTGCTTGTTGATGGTCACTAATGCTCATTATTAACCATCAACTATTGCATGAAATAGCATGAAATGAACCATAAAGCATAGTTGTAGGGTTTGATTCTAACGAGTTCCATGAGTTGTGTTGTTCTCACTTGTTTTGTAGGATATTTAATATTTCACCACATAAAAGTATCTCAAGTGATGAAACAGAGCATACCATTGTGAAGAGCTCATCGAGACAATCAAAATGGACATATCATTTGCTATATTTGGAGCACCGGAGAGAAAGTCCTCGATGGATATGACTCGGAAGACTCCAGAAGACCCTAGAACCATCATCATCACAAGACCAAGGACTAAACCAACAAGATTCCACAGCTCTATGAATTATTATTTTCTAGAGAGTTATCTAGAAGTTGAAAAAGGGAAGAGTCCAATCACGATACGACATCTTGCGTAAACGGATTGAAAAGTGGCACTAGAAGGATGTAGAAGACTCCAGAAGACACCAGAGCAAAGGAGAAGCCTGGAGGCTGACAAGTGGGGCTGGCCGGCCCCACATGTCAGGCCGGTTGGCCTAGTCCCACCTGGAAGTGACCTCTCCTTTCTCCGATGGCCTCCAACCGACCTCTATGACTCATCTCAACCATTGTTTCAAGTCAGTTTGATCCAAGGGCTACGGTTCATCCCACCGAGCTATATAAGCAGGGGTAGACCTCCCCCCTCAGGCATCTCCATCTTCATTAGCTACATCTAGAACAAATGCTAGGGTTTCACCCTCCATCCAAGTAGAAGTAGAGATCCCTCTAGATGATCGTCTAGTTCTAGTTCTTCTAGTTCATCTTCTAGTTCTAGTTCTAGTTCATCTAGTTGTAAACTAGAGATCAAGGAGAGAGGAGAGGAGAGAGCTAAGGAGGAGCCAGATCTGTCGGATCTTCCTTGACATTGTACTTCTGCAGCATCTGGTTCGTCTTGAGCAATCTCCAGGTTCTTCATTATTTATTTCTAAGTATTTTGTTTTAGTTCTTGCTTTATTATATTTATTGGATCTCCGCTCGTATTGAGTGCTCTAGTTATTCTAGATAATTAGAGTAGTAAGCGTTAGTGTAGACGTGGCATCTAGACTAGGGTTTACTTGAGTTTGCGCCCAATCCTTCAGATAGTTGTGGTAGCCCTAGAGGTGACAGCTCTGTTAGGCCTTTGTAATCCACCACGTTAGGGTTGGTGTTTTGGTAGAGCTTTTGGCAGCCTTCTCCCAACTACTGTTTCCCTAGTCTTTTTCGAGAGTTGGAAAGGACCTGCTGCTCCAAAGTAAGTAAAATAGAGTAAGCCTTTGACAAGATAGAACCACTTAGAAAACCCTAAAAACACTCTCTACCCTATAATTACCCTTTCCTTGGACATTCCTAATTCTTCTAGTACACTTCACGTTCCTCGTGGAAATTGATACTCTGGAATACTCCCGGGTGAAAGCTACATCGGTATCCGTGCGCTTGCAGATCTTTTCCTATTCGCATTTAAAATACCCAACAGTGCTCTAGTTATCATCTGAGACTAGAGTAGTAATCGATAGTGTAGATGTGGTGTCTAGACTATAGGTTACCTAAGTTTATGCCCAACCCCACAGATAGCTGTGGTAGGCCCGAAGGTGACAGCTCCGACCAGGCCTTTGTAGTCCACCACGTTCGGGTTGGTGTTTCCGTAGAGCTTTTTGGCAACCTGACCCCGATCACCTCTCCCCAGTCTTTCCGAGGTTCAAAAAGGTACTATTGCTCCAAAGTAAGTGAGTTTAGTAAGCTTGGGTCTTGGTTATCTAGTCATCTTGGGAAAACACTTCTCTACCCACAAAAACACTTCTCCCTTAGAGAACCCCTCTCTACCCACAAAACACTTCTCCCTTGGACAACCTTATTCTTTTCTAGTTCTCTTCTCATTCCTTGTGGAAATCGATACCTAAGAATACTCCGGGTGAAAGCTATAGCGGTATCCGTGCGCTTGCAGATTTATCTGTTTGCATTAACTAATACCAACAGAGGGCAAGCGAAGCACCTCCTCAAGGATTGCACCACCATCAGGGGCTACATCCACGACACCCTTGGCCAGCAGGGCAAGGCCTAGAAGCCGGCCCCGAAGGCTAGTGAACCAATGGACGCCGGCCTGAAGGACAACGCTGAGTTCCCCGAGGCCGATCGTTGTCTCATGATCTTCAGGGGCTCCCTGGCATATGAGTCCCACCGGTAGCACCGCATCATCGAGCAAGAGGTGAACGCCATCCACACCCTCACCGCCTTGACGTGACTCTGGTGGTCCCAAACAGCTATCACCTTCGACCAGGGGGATCACCCCAATTGTGTCCCCTACCCGGGACGCTACCCACTCGTGGTTAGCCCGATCGTGGGCACCATGTGCCTCACCAAGGTGCTGATGGATGGTGGTAGTGGCATCAACATATTCTACGCTAGCACCCTGGATAGGATGGGCATCCCGTGGAGCAGCCTACACCCCAGCAAGGCACCATTCTACAAGATCATCCCGGGGAAGGAAGTTGTGCCCCTCGGGTGCATCCGGCTCAACGTCACCTTCGGCCAGCTAGACAACTTCCACACGGAGCCACTCACCTTTGAGATGGTCGACTTTCCCAACATCTACCATGCTCTCCTAGGCCATCCATGCTTCACCAAGTTCATGGCTGTCCCCAACTACACCTATTTGAAGTTGAAGATGCCCGACTCCAAGGGAGTCATCACCGTCGAATGCAGCTTCGAACAAGCCTACCACTGTGAGTAGGACTGCGTCACCTAAGTGGCCACACTCATCACCCCTATGCTCCCGATGGCCCTGGCCATGACACGGGAAGGGCGCCAATGAAGGAAGCAGCCAAGGCAGCGGCGGCGCCCGATCACCCGGGCGTCAGTGAGGCGGCCATAACACCTGGCGGCAGTGATGGCTCGGCTATCCCCTCCATCTAGGCACTCGGCCCCCAGAAGGGGTTGACCCGATCAATGTGAGTTCTAACCTTTCCCCATGAGGGAAGGACACCACTGAGCCATCTGCCCAGAAGCACCACCTCCCAAGCCAATGCCCGCTTGTCGACCTCCTTTGTCGACCCACCTCTCAAACAACAAAAACCAAGATAAGTCCCATCCTCTCAACCTTCTTACTTCGCTTGCACCCACTACTGTCTCCTTCATCCTGAGCGACTCTAGTAGTAGCTTGGCCACGTTGAAAGGTTGACTAAGCTAACCATTTGTTGCCCCCGGCCCTTTGAAGGAGGATCACAGTAGAAGGCCCCCAGGCGAGCCAAGGACCGGACGGATGGAGCAGGAGGACAGATAGAGCCAAGGACCGGGCAAGCCAAGGTTAGCAAGGTGCTAATGGAATGGCCCTGGCCACCGCGTTACCAGCTATGTCCTCTTTCCCTTCTCATGTGTCCATTTCATTCATTTGCTGCTATCTCTGTGCTTCCCGATCCTTTGTTGGATCGAGTCCCCCAGCCACATGACAATACTAGGGCCCCCAAGAGGGGCATCGCTAAGGGTTCTAAGGCCAGCCCAAGAGGCTTCTAGGCTGCCCGAGGCACCAAAAGTGCGAGGGATGCCATAGTCAGGCCTAGACGCCTTAGCCGGATGCTCAGAAGCGAAGCTAGCCGACCATCGTGTGATGTTCAAGTACCAACCTAGAGCTGCTCGTGGTGACCCAACAAGGGAGGCAGTGAGCCCCTGAGCATCGACAGACAGGCTCAAGAACTATACGAGTGGCTTGGTCAGGAAGCCGAGGATCTACCCTCTAGGGGCATGACTAGGGCATGGAACGACTGTAAACCTAGGGTTCTCACAAACTAACCCGCTAGTAGCACGGGCGTGGTGATCTTGGCCATTGAGTCCATCATCGTAACATGCCATCCTAACGAGGGACCTAAGTCTCTGAGCGTGACTTGTGAGCAATGAGATTACAAACGAAAGTAATTTTATTTCATTAAATGGGAATGACCTGATTACAATATATGGCGGTAGAACCGCAGGGCACGCTCGACCTCTGGGTCAGGGCCCTATAGCGCGTATGGCTCGGGCTGGTGGCCCACCCGAGCCTCTACCTTTGCTGGGTTGGGAGGTGCAGCGACCGACGCATTGTGGTTCCTCCTCGTCAGAGGAAGGAAGGATTCCAGCGACGTCGCTGAAATCCTTTCACCCTCTAGGGGAGGGGAACGTGACAGAAGCGTCTAGCATCATGTTGTCACTCCTCCTTCACTAGAATCCTTCCACCCTCATGGGAGTGATTGCCCGGCGAAGAAGGCCAGGCTCACTCGGAGGGAAGCGTCGCACTTCATCATCGCCATGGCCGCCAGGAATCAGATCTGAGAGGAAGAAGAGAAGGAGCTAGAGGAGAGATAGAAGGCGCCCCATCCCTAGAGCCCCTCTTTATAGCCCCAGTCGATGCGCTGTGAGCTACCCCGAGCCCTCCGATTAGCCATCGATGGCTAAAGAGACCCTAGGGAACTAGCTAGGTGCTCCTTCGATCCCCGTAGCACACCTCAGAGTAGTTGTGTGATGGTGACCGCATAGTAAAGGCGGTGTCAGGAGGGCATTGACAACGAGTCGAGTTCCTGCTCCACTTTCCACCAAGCGCACCGCCCACTCCGCGCACGCCTCCTCATGGGACTTGAGGGGATCTGACTCCCCTCAGGCCCACCAGCCACCATCAATGGCCTAGATCCACGTGCACCAAGTGTCGTAGCTCCTCCTCCACCAGATCTACTCCATGTGGCCTGACGTCCCATCACTCGGATGAAGTGGGATGGCGCAAGAGTGCACCCCTTAACTCCTCCACCAGGCACGGTGACCTAGGCACCTTCAAACTGCCTGCTCAAGGCATCAGCGAAAGGGACATGCCTAGAAGCTGCCACGCTCGCTGACAAGGAGGCCCCACGATAGCCTCAGGGGCTGCGCTGGGTCCCCAGAGAGTGCAACCCAACCCCCCGATCAACGGGCGCTTAGGCAGCACACCCCCAAAACCAACCAACTCCCCAGAGTTGGGCTAGGAGTCATTGAGCGGTTGACCCAACGAGGGTCCCTTGCTCAAGCTCGGTGCGCTCCCCATAACCCGACCTATGGCCATAGACGGTTGGCCTCATAAGGCCAGCCTGAGAGGGTCGGGGCCTGCTACCGAAGCCCCTAAAAGGGCGTGGCTCGCCAAGTGATCAGGTGGCCCTGAGCCAGAGCCCAGACACTCTCGATCACCCGACCCACGGTAGGCTCCAACCAAAACGAAGGGTGCTCCTAGGCCTAGAGTTGGTAACTCCTAGACGAGCTCACTAAACACTCGCTTAGGCCATAGACCTATGCGACATAGGGCTAGAAGGGTTCAGCACCTCTACCTCTCAGCCTTGATAGCTGAGCGCCCCCATCACACTAGGGAAAGGGCTCCACATAGGGCATCACACTCTTGTAAGTGGAAGCCGTCCTCGCCATGGCTAGCTCGATCACTAGAAGATCGAATTTAGCCCTTCATCGCCATCACAAATAGGCTAAGTGAGTGTTGGCATTTCTTAACGCAATCACCAGGTGAGGAGGTTTTATGTCCATCACCGGTAACGGTGCTAGAAATGCCTGACTGGCATTCCTAAACATCATTACTCAAGAACATAGTTCCCTAACATCGGCGCCAGTGCATTGTTAAGGGTTTACAGTTGCAAGGTAATGACACTTAGAAATGCCTAGTTGGCGTTCCTAACCGTCACTACTCAGGAGTGTATTCCCTCAGCACTGGCGCATATGCATGTTGGAAATTACAGTCTCTAGGTAATGGTACTTAGAAACACCAATCATGATAGCCCTAATATGTTTACAAGACCAAATATCCACAAGCGTACAGAACTATCATTGTAGCACTTCACCTAGGAGTATTCCAAGGTATCATTATTTATATTTTTCCAAATGAGGGCAAGTTGTATGCATCTAGCATTGGTATAAACATGATTACATACTTGCATGATGGACATAGCTCATGACAGGGGTAAAATGATAATTCAAGGATAGTGGACACACATCTGAGCCAACCTCAAGGATAAAAGAAAAACAAACAAATAAAGAATATTCCTAAGCTGAGCAGGAATGTTCTAATATAGCCGTGTAAAGAACAAGTTAATGATCATACAAGTCACATGATTAGAGCTAGGGCTAAGTGTAAGATGGGTCAGGAGACCACTGAGTATTGGTCTGCTAGCAACCTCATGTGACGATTTAGACTCCTACACCCTAGACGGACATTGTAACACCCCAGGTGTTAGGCTTGCATTTTAGCACTTGCATTGCATGAGCTTAAGCATCATTCGTTCATATATATGAGCATGAAACATATGTAACACACTAGTGAAACATATGGAACATACTAATGCAACATGTCAAATATGTATATATGGAATGTGCTTGCAACATCTCCTTGAAACATATGCAACATACCTTTGTTAGTTGTGTTTCAATATGTGTATGTTTGTTTGATGCTCATGCTTGGTAATGCAAGTGAGTGTTGATGTCACTTCTTTCATGTGTCTTACATCATTCTCTATCTATAGTGACTCCTTGAAAAGTTTCATGAAGTTTGGAATAAAAAAGTCACATGAAATGATAAGTTCTATTCCTATTAGAATTACACCATTAAGTGAATGGAATTATAGATCATCAACCAAACTGTGCGAACTTACCCAAATGACTCTAGATGAACTCCATAACAAAAGTCATGAAGGGTTCAGCAAATGCCAAGAAAATGCCCTAATTGGCCTAAAACCCTAGTTTAGGCTTTATTAAGTTGCTGCTTTGACCAAAGTGAAAGTTTGACTTTTGTACTAGTTATGAGGTTTGACCTTAAATAAAAGTTGTAGTTCATATTATGTATAACAAAGTTTGTTAAATGGTCAAGAGCTAGTTTGGCTTATAGCTTGGTCAAATAGAGCTCACAAGATTGAATAAGCTATTGTTTTTGGAAGAGCAGAAATTATTCTGAGTCCTTGAGTGGCAGCAATAAGTTGACATGTTTGGTAATCTTTATCTCCCTAACCATGCTGAACCAGTCCAAGGCCCTTTAATAAAATTTGTTGTTTAGTTTGTGTGCTACAAACTTTGTTGAAGGACCCAAGCCTAAACTCATCTCTAAGCTTGTCAAACTGTGGGTTGAAGTTTGTATGTAGCTATTGTTTCTCGGCACTTCAAAGATTCATGGTCACCATGTTGACATCCGGCGTCCTCTAAATTTTACTAAGCAACTCAAGTAGAGCCAAAATGAAAGTTGGAAACAATTCATTGGAGAACATGTAAAAAGTTGGGATCAATTTGACCAAGTTTGACTTTGCAAAATCCCAAAAACCGAGCCCTAGCTTAACATGTTGACACTGGTGATTTGGGGACTGATTATATCCTAATCTATAGCTCTAATGACCATGCTCCCTAGAGAAAAATCATAGAGCTTTGAGCAGGCTACAAACTTCGTTTTAGGCTCATGGTCCAATTCGGCCTCTATCTGGCCCAAAATCGCCTCCCACCTTGGACAGGTCGACGCTCGCCACGTGCTTGTGGAAATGCCTGAGTGAACGACACGCGTCTCGGACGTGGCGGCCCTGCGTGAGCCGCGTCCCCGCCATCGCTTGGTGCCGTTGTCGCATGCCCCGCGCCCCTACGACCTCAAAGGCGAATGCTTGAGCCCTCCACTCCGCCACCGCCACTCGCCGCCGGCGCCGCCCCCTGCCAGCCGGCCACGTCGCCGTTCCTCTATTTCTCGGCGCCTGAGGGAGAAGGAGGCCGTCTCCTCTCTCTGTGTCTCTCTATGTGTATGACAAGCGGGACTGACTGAGCAGTGGGTGCCATGTGTCGGTTTCTTATGTCGCTGTTCTGGGTGCACGATCGGGTACATCTAGCAGTTGGGTAGGGTGTATGTTATTCTGGATTTTGAATTTCAATTTGGTGTCAATCTTTGAAAATCCATATCTCATGCTAGGAAATTACAAAAATAGCAAATGTGGACTTTTTGGAAACCTTGAGAAAATATCTATTCATTAGAGTCATAATATGTTATAGGTTTGTAGAAGTTTTCTAGTGTTTTTATTTAACCTTGAAAAGTACTCCAAAAATGCTTACCAAATTGACCAGAGCCATATCTTGAGTTTTATAACTCCAAAAATAGTGATTCTTATTTTGTTAGTTTTATGATGACATGTACTTTCTAAGAAAAATATTAAACCTACTAGTTGCTCACTATTTTCTTAAGGTTTTGATTTGACCTTGATAAATAAGAAAATCTACATTATGTTGTTTGTCATTTTTATATCTTGAGTTGTGATGCTCCAATTTAGGTGAAATTTTTATGGTAGTCTCCTGAGGTTATATGGGAACTGTGGTTAAAATTTCATAAGCTTTGTTTTTTATTTAGCTTAAGCTACTTGTCTTTTTCATAAAGGTTGTTTTACTCATGAAAATGATCTAAAAAGTTTACATTAGTCTATTGGGAGTAAGTGGGAGCCACTGTAATTTTGGTAGAAATTATGGGGTACTTTTAGTATATGTTCATTAAATCACCTAGGCATCTAAATAAATTAAGAAATGCCTCTAAAGAATTTATTTAGATGGTAACACTATGTTTTCTGGTGTTAATTAGTCATGTGTGACATGTTGGTAAATTTAGTTGTGTACAATTATATGTTTGCAACATATGTTAATAATTATTTTTTGCAATTATAAGTTTCTAGACAGTTCTGGGGGCAATGTAAATTACCCCATATTAATGATGTTTGCTGGGAAAGTTGTTTATAACAAAGTTGTAGATAACTCATTAAAATATCTTATGTTAAAATTTGGTGGTATTTGGCCAAGTAGTTTTTGAGTTATAGATGTTTAAAGCCAGGTCCCAGATTTGGTTGCTCTCTGTTTGGAGCAGACCAGATTCTGTAGTTTCATCTTTTCAACCCATTAAACTTGGGAATCAGGTTTAGGTGATATTAAATTCATTGTAGACAATTTCATAATATTTCTAGAATGTCTTGTTTCATATCTTTTGGAGTTGTAGATATCCAGTTATGATTAAATTACTCAGCTGTTGTTCTGATATCCAGAAAGTGACAGATTCTAGTTTTAGTGCTTTGATTCACTTTGACTTGTTTGTGTGGTGCTAAGGGTGACTCATAGCTTTTATGAAACTGAGTTGATACACTTGAGATCTTGTGCAACTTGGTCATGATTGATGTCCTTATTATCTCCTATGTTGTACTTTAGTGATGATAAAGTTACTTAGCCCTAGGTTCTTATTGAACATTAGTGTGCTTGCTTAAATGGTTGTTTGTGGTATTTCTATGTATTCATACATATGCATTGTTGCACCTCATTTAGGTACTCTAGCTGAAACGCATGAAGGATGTGGTGTTGGAGCCAAACCCAAAGACGGTGTTTGGTGAAACTATCCCGAAGATGGAAGTACTCAGCAAGTTTCATCTGACAAACACTGACTTGAGTCGGATCCCAGGCAAGCCTTAGAGCATTATAAGCATCCTACCTTCAAATCAACTAATTATATATATGTTATAAGTATTGTTGCATTAAGTGGTAGGAGTTGGTTGGAAACCCTTACTGCATTATATCATTCCTTATCTAGATATATGAATCCTTGAATCCTACATAGACCAGGATCGAGTAGATGCTTAGTCCTGCTTTATGCAGTAGATGTCGGGTGATTTCCTGTCACCTGTGAGCTTTAGGGATACTTATATATGGCATGGTTGGCTATATGGCTATCGTGGAAAAGAACCATGTGTTAATAAAATGAAATGAGACCCGGCAGGATGATGATAGTGAAGCAACAAGGCATGGAGGTCTTGGATGTGGATCTATCCCCATCTAAGTCGTTTAAGGACCGATTCGCTGTATGTCCTTGAGTCATGTTGAACGCAGTCTAACACTTAGCTGGCCGAATAAGTCGTTTCGACCGTGAAGCCGAGTAATACAGTTTAGGCCAGGAATCGGGAGGTCAAGTGCACATTCTGGAGGAAGTAAGGATGTGCTTGGGGACACTGGCATGAGACCAAGGGGGTGTTAAAGTCCCTATCACCTGGCAGAGTGTTGCCCTTAGGGATGCGGCATCAGTTGAACCCGCGCTTTTCTAAATTGTAACAAAGGTGACTTGTGTGACCCTGGTGCGGGGCCTGTGCGGTTTCTGTTTGAAATACTCCTCTAGCTGGATAGAAACTCGATTCGAACTGTCGTCGCTCCCGGTTAGTGAGCACTTGACTTGAGCAGCGGCAACGTAGATTCAATTAAATGAACGGATGGTTAATTGGATGATGATTTAAATGTTGCCTCAATTTATACCTGCTATGGTTAATATTGTTTGCTCCTAATAAAGTGAGTGCTCTAGTACAGGTGCTAATACAAATGATAGGTTAATGATTATTAACTTGATGCTTAAGCATTAATGATTGCTTATCTGTATTAAGCTTTTACGCAAAATGTTGTCAAGCTAGCCCACTTTATATTAGCCTTACATGATCCTTGGTGTCACTTTATTTCTAGTTTATGATGGGTAAGTCTAGCTGAGTACATTCTCGTACTTAGAGTTTATTCCCACTTGTTGCAGGTTGTGATGTATGATGGCGACTGCAAGAGTTGGATGGCTCCTACCATAGTGGTGGACTGTGATCATGGGCATGATCCTTCTGAGTTATCTTGTCTCTAATGCTTTTGTTGGAAGTGGACCTTGGTACTGGCATGTATTTGAAATAAGAGTAATGTTAGTTTCAAATTACTTTGCTTCTGCTACTTTTCAACTTAATCTATAATAATTGTGTTGAACTCCGATGTATATTGAATTACTTGTGAAATGGATATAACATGTGGCTTGTTATGTTGAATCACTATGATCTTGGCTTATATGTTAGTTGGTTTGAAATCCCTCGTGATTTCATTGGACTACCAGAGTTATATGGGCTCAAGTGTGAGAATTTGATCACTTCGGTGATTGTTTTTATACTTGTGCTCTTATAATTTGGACGGTTCCATGACAAACATGGGGGATTACAAGGGACAGACAGGGCTGTCACCACCTGTCGCCTACCCCTCAACCGTGGAAAGGGAAATGTATTCACAGGTCCCTCCTAATGAGGACATCACTCCTTCAGATGCACCCACTGTTCCTCCACCCATTATGCAAGGAGGTCCAATGACCCGAGCCCGAAGACGACAACTTAATTTAGAGGTGAGCTCGTTCTTAAGTGATCCTTTTTATACTTTTGAGAATAGATTGCTACCTAATGATGTTATATTAATTAGGAATATTGAAGAGGGTCATGAGGAACTTAGAGGAAGTGGTGGAGGCGATGATGTTGAAGAACAAAGATGAACATGTTAAGATCATGACATCCAAACTATAGACTAGTTTATATATCATGATTATAACATGTATAAAACTATACTCTAGTTCATATACACTACTATATGAATAAGATGAAAGCTTGAACTTGGAAGAACTCAATGTATTCATACCAAGAGTAGCTCTTTCTTCCAAGGAGACAAGCTCTCCTTGTAGCTCTTTGCCTTGCACAAACTACTACTAAAACTATGAATAGAGAGTACAAGTGGAGGGAGGTGTGTAGCTCAAATGTTGTTGTGTTGAGAAGAGAGCCCTAGCCTTTCTTTTATAGTGAGTGTATGATGGTTTGGCACTAGTAAAAAGGGCAACAACTGGGAACCGCCTCCACACACCGTCATACAACCGCCACTGAAGACTGGGGCTAGGAGGAGGTGGTCGGGGTGCAGCCGCACCCTAGGTGCGCCAGGTGGGCCCGCTTTGCGACCGCCTTAGCCTGGTCGGGTCTCTGGTGGGCCTAGGCCTCCCCTGCGGTGGTGTCTCGGCCCAGTTGTGTAGAATTGTTGGGCTTCTCCTCCTCTCCTTTGCACATTCCTAGAATACGAATTCGGCACTACGCTTTCTTTCTTTATTTTGTGAATTTTCACTTGTTTTTGGGTATGTGTCCTGCAAAACATGTTTCTCCAAAAATAAGTAGAACAAGGTCAAAGTATATGCATATGTGTCAAGTTTGTTTATTTCTTCTATTTTTGGACTATAATTGGCAGTTCTAAATGTGCAGTAGTGACCGCCAACAAATCCCCCAAGCTTAACCTTTGCTCATCCTGAGCAACTAGCTAAGTACTTGTTTGTTGTTCAGGAGTTGCTACAATGCTAATATAATTCATAAGTGTCGATTTCCATTGGGTGCGTTCAAAACATTTCCGAGCCTATGGTATGTTCAGCGCAAACTGTGCACTTATCATACGTCAAGATTAGCACTATCTCCAAACGGACCGAAACGAGTTTCCACTTGAGCCACGTCACCTAGGAGTACCATCGGGTGCATCCAAAACAATTTATGAGCCCATGGTACTTTGGCGCAAACCGTGCACCTATCTTGCACTGACACTAACGTTGTCTCCAAACGGACCGAAATGAGATTCCGCACGACCCAAGTCACCCAGGAGTTCCATCAGGTGCGTCCATAATGATTTCTGAGCCGGTATGTTCGGCGCAACACCTGTCTAGCATCAAGATTGTCAGTATATCCAAATGGACCAAAATAAGACTCTACAAGACCCACATCACCTAGCAGTTCATGTGCGTCCAAAACGATTTCTGAATCTATGATACGTTCGGCACAAACCGTGCACCTATCTTGCACCGACACTAACACTATCTCCAAACGGACCAAAATGAGATTTCACATGACCCACGTCACCTAGGAGTTTTATTGGGTGCATGTAAAATGATTTCTGAGCCTATGGTAAGTTCGGCACAAACCGTTCACCTATCTTGCGTCAAGGTTAGCACTACCTCCAAACAGATTGAAACGAGCTTCCACTTGAACCTCGTCATCTTGCAATTCCATCGGGTGTATCCAAAACAATTTCTTAGCTAGTGGTACATTCACTGAACCGGTGCACATATCTTGCACCTACACTAACATTGTCTCCAAACGGACCAAAATAAGATTTGAATTCCATCGGGTGCGTCCAAAACAATTTCCGAGCCTATGGTATGTTTGGCACAAACAGTGCACCTATCTTGCGTCAAGATTAGCACTGTCTTCAAACGGACCGAAACGAGTTCCCACTTGAGCCTTGTCCCCTAGGAGTACCATCGGGTGCATCAAAAATTATTTTTAAGCCTATGGTACTTTAGCGCAAATCATGCACCTATCTTGCACCTACACTAACACTATCTCCAAATGGACCAAAATAAGATACCACATGACCCACGTCACCTATGAGTTCCATCGGGTGCATTCAAAATGATTTCTGAGCCTATGGTATGTTCGGCGCAAATCGTGCATCTATCGTGCGTCAAGGTTAGCACTATCTCCAAACGGACTGAAACGAGTTTCCACTTGAGCCTCGTCACCTAGGAGTACTATCCGGTGCATCTAAAACAATTTTTGAGGCTATGGTATGTTCCGCTCAAACCATGCACCTATCTTGCACCGACACTAACAATATCTCCAAATAGACCGATATGAGATTCCAAATGACCCACGTCACCTAGGAGTTTTCATCGGGTTCGTGTAAAATAATTTTCGAGCCTATGGTATGTTCGGCGCAAACCGTTCACCTATCTTGCGTCAACATTAGCACTATCTCCAATCAGACCGAAACGAGCTTTAGCTTGAGCCTCATCACCTAGGAGTACCATCGGGTGCATCTAAAATAATTTCTGAGGCTATGGTACGTTTGGCGTAAACCGTGCACCTATCTTGCGTCAAGATTAGCACTATCTACAAATAGACCAAAACAAGCTTCTATTTGAGCCTCGTCATTTATCAATTCCATTGGGTGCATCCAAAATGATTTCTTAGCCTGTGGTACGTTCGGCACAAACCATGCACCCATCTTGCACCTACAGAAACACTGTCCCTAAATGGACCAAAATGAGATTCCACATGACTCACGTCACCTAGGAGTTCCATCGGGTGCATCCAAAACAATTTCCGAGCCTATGGTATGTTCG
The DNA here is from genome assembly GCA_038087645.1 of Saccharum hybrid cultivar R570. Taxonomy (NCBI): domain Eukaryota; kingdom Viridiplantae; phylum Streptophyta; class Magnoliopsida; order Poales; family Poaceae; genus Saccharum; species Saccharum hybrid cultivar. Next base: position 24,363,617 of record JAQSUU010000119.1, on the reverse strand, counting down.
GCGCAAATTGTGCACCTATCATGCGTCAAGATTAGCACTACGTCCAAACGGACCGAAATGAGTTTGAACTTGAGCCTCGTCACCTAGGAGTACCATCGGGTGCATCCGAAATGATTTTTGAGCCTATGGTACTTTTGACACAAACCGTGCACCTATCTCGCTTCAAGATTAGTACTATCTCCAAATGGACCGACACTAACACAGTCTCCAAACGGATCGAAACAAGATTCCACATGACCCACGTCACCTAGCAGTTCCATCATTTGTGCCCAAAATGATTTCCGAACCTATGGAGTACCATCAGGTGCATCAAAAAATGAGCTTGAGCCTCATCACCTATGGAGTACCATCAAGATTAGCACTATCTCCAAACAGACCAAAATGAGCTTTCGCTTGAGCCTCGTCACCTTAGAGTACCATCAGGTGCATCAAAAATGATTTTGAGCCTATAGTATGTTTGGCGCGAACCGTGACCTATCTTGCGTCAAGATTAGCAACATCTCCAAACGGATCGAAATGAGCTTCCGCTTGGGCCTCGTCATCTAGTAGTTCCATCGGGTGCATCCAAAACTATTTCTAAGACTGTGGTACTATCAGCGCAAATTATGCACCTATCTTGCACCTACACTAACCCTGTCTCTAAATAGACCAAAATGAGATTCCACATGACCCACGTCACCTAGAAGTTCCATCGGCAGCGTTCAAAATGTTTCCAAGCCTATGGTATGTTCGGCGCAAACTTAGCACTTATCGTGCGTCAAGATTAGCACTATCTCCAAACGGACCAAAATGAGTTTCCACTTGAGCCTCGTCACCTAGGAGTTCCATCGGGTGCATCCAAAATGATTTATCAGCCTATGGTACTTTGGCGCAAACCGTGCATAAATCTTGCACGAACACTACCGTTGTCTCCAATCAGACCAAAATGAGATTCCACATGACCCAAGTCACCTAGGAGTTCCATCAGATGTGTCCATAATGATTTCTGAGCCTATGGTATGTTTGGCACAAACCGTGCACCAATCTAGCATCAAGATTCTTAGTATCTCCAAACGAATCGAAATAAGATTCTACATGACCCACGTAACCTAGCAGTACCATCGTGTGCGTCCAAAATGATTTCCGAGTCTATGGTACATTCGGCGCAAACCGTGCACCTGTCTTGCATAAACACTAACACTGTCTTCAAACGGACCGAAATGAGATTCCACATGACCCACGTCACCTAGGAGTTTTATCAGGTGCGTGTAAAACGATTTCTAAGCCCATGGTGTGTTCGGTGCAAACCTTGCCCCTATCTTGCATCAAGATTAGCACAATCTCAAAATGGATCGAAATGAGCTTTCGCCTGAGCCTCATCACCTAGGAGTACATCGAGTGCATCTAAAATGATTTCTGAGCCTATGGTATGTTTAGCACAAACCGTGTGCCTACCTTGCGTCAACATTAGCACTATCTAAAAACAGATCGAAATGAGCCTACACTTGAGCTTCGTCATCTAGCAATTCCATCGGGTGCATCTAAAATGATTTGTTAGCCTGTGATACGTTCGCCGAACCGGTGCACCTATTTTGCACCTACACTAACACTGTCTTCAAATGGACCAAAATGAGATTTCACATTACCCACGTCACCTAGGACTTCCATCAGGTGCATCCAAAAAAATTTCCAAGCCTATGGTATGTTCGGTGCAAACCGTGCACCTATCTTGCGTCAAGATTAGCACTATCTCCAAATAGACCAAAACGAGTTTCCACTTGAGCGTCGTCACCTGGGAGTACCATCGGGTGCATCCGAAATGATTTTTTGAGCATATTGTACTTTTAGCGCAAACCGTGCACCTATCTAGCATCAAGATTAGCACTATCTCCAAATGGACCGACACTAACACTGTCTCCAAATGGACCGAAACAAGATTCCACATGACCCACGTCACCTAGTAGTTCCATCGTTTGCGTCCAAACGATTTCCGAGCCGGTGGTACATTCGGTGCAAACCATGCACCTATCTTGCACCGACACTAACACTATGTCTAAACGGACTGAAATGAGATTCCACATGACCCATGTCACCTAGGAGTTCCATCAAGTGCGCGCAAAATGATTTCTAAGCCTATGGTATGTTCGACACAAATCGGGCACCTATCTCGCGTGAAGATTAGCACTATCTCCAAATAGACCAAAACGAGCTTTCGCTTGAGCCTCGTCACCTAGAAGTACCATCAGGTGCATCTAAAATGATTTCAGAACCTATTGTATGTTCGGCGCAAACCGTGCACCTATCTTGCGTCAAGATTAGCAACATCTCCAAATGGGCCAAAACGAGCTTCCACTTGGGCCTCATCATCTAGCAGTTCCATCGGGTGCGTCCAAAACTATTTCTGAGACTGTGGTATTTTCAGCGCAAAACGTGCACCTATCTTGCGTCAAGATTAGCACTATCTCCAAACGGACCGAAATGAGTTTCCACTTGAGCCATGTCACCTAGGAGTACCATCGGGTGCATCCAAAACGATTTATGAGCCTATGGTACTTTGGCGCAAACTGTGCACCTATCTTGCACCTACACTAACACTACTCTAAATGGACCGAAATAAGATTTGAATTCCATCAGGTGCGTCCAAAACAATTTCTGAGCCTATGGTATGTTTGGCATAAATAGTGCACCTATCTTACGACAAGATTAGCACCATCTTCAAACGGACCGAAATGAGTTTTCACTTGAGCCTCATCCCCTAGGAGTACCATCGGGTGCATCAAAAATTATTTTTGAGCCTATGGTACTTTGGCGCAAATCGTGCACCTATCTTGCACCTACACTAACACTATCTCCAAATGGACTGAAATGAGATTCCACATGACCCACGTCACCAATGAGTTCCATCGGGTGCACTCAAAATGATTTCTGAGCCTATGGTATGTTCAGCGCAAACCGTGCACCTATCGTGTGTCAAGGTTAGCACTGTCTCTAAATGGATCGAAATGAGTTTCCACTTGAGCCTCGTCACCTAGGAGTACTATCGGGTGCATCTAAAACAATTTCTGAGGCTATGGTACGTTCCGCGCAAACCATGCACCTATCTTACACCGACACTAACAATATCTCCAATTGGACCGAAATTAGATTCCACATGACCCACGTCACCTAGGACTTTTCATCTAGTGCGTGTAAAATAATTTCCGAGTTTATGGTATGTTCGGCGCAAACCGTTCACCAATCTTGCATCAAGATTAGCACTATCTCCAATCGGACCGAAACGAGCTTCTATTTGAGCCTCGTCATCTATCAATTCCATCGGGTGTGTCCAAAACGATTTCTTAGCCTATGGTACGTTCAGCACAAACCGTGCACCCATCTTACTCCTACACTAACACTGTCTCCAAATGGACCAAAATGGGATTCCACATGACCCACATCACCTAGGAGTTCCATCGGGTGCGTCCAAAACAATTTCCAAGCCTATGGTATGTTCGGCGCAAACTGTGCACCTATCTTGCGTCAAGATTAGCACTATGTCCAAATGGACCAAAATGAGTTTGAACTTGAGCCTCGTCACCTAGGAGTACCATCGGGTGCATCCGAAATGATTTTTCAGCCTATGGTACTTTTGGCGCAAACCGTGCACCTATCTAGCTTCACGATTAGCACTATCTCCAAACGGACTGACACTAACATAGTCTCCAAACGGATTGAAACAAGATTTCACATGACCCACGTCACCTAGCAGTTCCATCGTTTTCGTTAAAACGATTTCCAAACCTGTGGTACGTTCAGCACAAACCATGAACCTATCTTGCACCGACAATAACAATGTGTCTAAACGGACCAAAATGAGATTCCACATGACCAACGTCACCTAGGAGTTTCATCAGGCGTGCACAAAATGATTTCTGAGCCTATGGTATGTTCGGCGCATATTGTGCACCTATTTGCGTTAAGATTAGCACTATCTCCAAACAGACCAAAATGAGCTTTCGCTTGAGCCTCATCACCTTGGAGTACCATCGGGTGCATCTAAAACGATTTTCAAGCCTATGGTATGTTTGACGCAAACCGTGCACCTATCTTGCGTCAAGATTAGCAACATCTCCAAACAGACTGAAACGAGCTTCTGCTTGGGCCTCGTCATCTAGTAGTTCCATCGGGTGCATCCAAAACTATTTCTAAGACTATGGTACTATCAGCGCAAACCATGCACCTATCTTGCACCTACACTAACACTATCTCTAAACGGACCAAAATGAGATTCCACATGACCCATGTCACCTAGGAGTTCCATCGGTAGCGTTCAAAATGTTTTTGAGCCTATGGTATGTTCGGTGCAAACTGTGCACTTATCGTGTGTCAAGTTCAGCACTTTCTCCAAACACACCGAAATGAGTTTTCACTTAAGCCACGTCACCTAGGAGTACCATCGAGTGCATCCAAAATGATTTATGAGCCTATGGTACTTTGGCGCAAACCGTGCACCAATCTTGCACCGACGCTACAATTGTCTCCAATCAGACCAAAATGAGATTTCACATTAACCAAGTCACCTAGGAGTTCCATCAGGTCCATCCATAATTATTTCTGAGCCTATGGTATGTTCGGCACAAACCATGCACCAATCTAGCACCAAGATTGTAAGTATCTCCAAACGAACTGAAAAAAGATTCTACATGACCCACGTCACCTACCAGTACCATCATGTGCGTCCAAAACGATTTCTGAGTCTGTGGTAAATTCGGCGCAAATCGTACACCTGTCTTGCATCGACACTAACACTGTCTTAATGGACCGAAATGAGGTTCCACATGACCCACATCACCTAGGAGTTTCATCAGGTGCATATAAAATGATTTCCGAGCCTATGGTATGTGTGGTGCAAACATTGCCCCTATCTTGCGTTAAGATTATCACAATCTCCAAATGGACCGAAATGAGCTTTCGCTTGAGCCTCATCACCTAGGAGTACATCAGGTGCATCTACAACGATTTCTGAGCCTATTGTATGTTTGGCACAAACCGTGCACCTATCTTGCACCGACACTAACACTACATCTAAACGGACCAAAATGAATCATACATGACCCACTTCACCTAGGAGTTCCATCGGGTGCGCGCAAAATGATTTCTGGGCCGATGGTACATTCGGCGCAACATCGGGAACTTATCTCGCATGAAGATTAGCACTATCTCTAAACAGACAAAACGAGCTTTCGCTTGAGCCTCGTCACCTAGAAGTACCATCGGGTGCATCTAAAATGATTTCAGATCCTATGGTATGTTCGGCGCAAACCGTGCACCTATCTTACGTCAAGATTAGCAACATCTCCAAACAGGCCAAAACGAGCTTCCACTTGGGCCTCGTCATCTAGCTGTTCCATCGAGTCGTCCAAAACTATTTCTAAGACTGTGGTACTTTCAACGCAAACCGTGCACCTATCTAGCACATACACTAATACTATCTCGAAACAAACCAAAATGAGATTCCACATGACCCACGTCACCTAGAAGTTCCATCGGGTGCGTTCAAAACATTTCTGAGCCTGTGGTATGTTTGGCGCAAACTGTGCACTTATTGTGCGTCAAGATTAGCACTATCTCCAAACGGACCGAAACGAGTTTCCACTTGAGCCTTGTCACCTAGGAGTACCATCGGGCGCATCCAAAACGATTTATGAGCCTATGGTACTTTAGCGCAAATCGTGCACCTATCCTGCACCAACACTAACATTGTCTCCAAACGGACCTAAATGAGATTCTGCATGACCCAAGTCACCTAGGAGTTCCATTAGGTGCATCCATAATGATTTCTGAGCCTATGGTATGTTCGGTGCAACACCTATCTACCATCAAGATTGTCAGTATATCCAAATGGAATGAAATAAGATTCTACATGACCACGTCACCTAGCAGTTCCACCGTGTGCGTCAAAATGATTTCTGAGTCTGTGGTACGTTCGGCGCAAATTGGGCACCTATCTTGCACCAACACTAATACTGTCTCCAAATGAACCGAAATGAGATTCCACAAGACCCACATCACCTAGGATTTTTGTCGGGTGCATGTAAAACGACTTTCGAGCTATGGTATATTCGGTGCAAACCGTGCACCTATCTTGCGTCAAGATTAACACCATCTCCAAATGGACCGAAACAAGCTTTCGCTTGAGCCACATCACCTCGGAGTACCATCTGGTGCATCTAAAATGAGTTCTTAGCCTGTGTTACATTCACCGAACCGGTGCACCTATCTTGCACCTACAATAACACTGTCTCCAAACAGACTCAAATGAGATTCGAGTTCCATCTGGTGCATCCAAAATAATTTCCGAGCCTATGGTAAGTTCGGCACAAACCGTGCACCTATCTTGCGTCAAGATTAGCACTATCTCCAAATGGATCAAAACGAGTTTCGGCTTGAGCCACGTCACCTAGGAGTACCATTGGGTGCATCAAAAATGATTTCTAAGCCTATGGTACTTTGGCAAAAATCGTCCACCTATCTTGCACCTACACTAACACTATCTCCAAATGGACCAAAATGAGATTACACATGACCCATGTCACCAAGTAGTTCCATCGGGTGCATTCAAAACGATTTCCGAGCCTATGGTATGTTTAGCGCAAACCATGCACCTATCATGCGTCCAGTTTAATACTATCTCCAAACGGACCGAAACGAGTTTCCACTTGAGCCTCATCACCTAGGCGTACCATCGGGTGCATCCAAAATGATTTCTGAGCCTATGGTACTTTGGCGCAAACCGTGCACCTACCTTGCACCGATACAAACGTTGTCTCCAAACTGACCAAAATGAGATCCATATGACCCAAGTCACCTAGGAGTTCCATCGGGTGTGTCCATAATAATTTCTAAGCCCTTGGTACGTTCGGCGCAAACCGTGCACCTATCTAGTGTCAAGATTGTCAGTATCTCCAAATTGACCAAAACAAGATTCTACATGACCCACGTCACCTAGCAGTTCCATCATGTGCGTCCAGAACAATTTTCGAGCCTGTGGTACGTTCGGCGTAAACCATGGACCTATCTTGCACGGACACTAACACTGTCTCCAAGCGGACCGAAATGAGATTCCACATGACCCATGTCACCTAGGAGTTTTATCGGGTGCGTGTAAAACGATTTCCGAGCCTATGGTATGTTCGGCACAGACCGTCCACCAATCTTGCGTCAATGTTAAAACTATCTCCAAACGGACCGAAACAAGCTTCCCCTTGAGCCTTGTCATCTAGCAATTCCATCAAGCACGTCCAAAACGATTTCTTAGCCTGTGGTACGTTCGGTGCAACCGGTGCATCTATCTTGCATCTACACTAACTCTATCTCCAAAAAGACCAAAATGAGATTCCACATGACCCACGTCACCTAGGAGTTCCATCGGGTGTGTCCAAAACAATTTCAGAGCCTATGGTATGTTCAGCGCAAACCGTGCACCTATCTTGTGTCAAGATTAGCAATATCTCCAAATGGACCGAAACAAGTTTCCACTTCAGCCTCGTCACCTAGGAGTACCATCGGGTGAATCTAAAATGATTTATGAGCCTATGGTACTTTGGCGCAAACCATGAACCTATCTTGCACCGATACATACGTTGTCTCCAAACGGATGGAAATGAGATTCCATGTGACCCAAGTCTCCTAGGAGTTCCATTGGGTGCGTCTAGCATGACCCATATCACCTAGCAGTTCCATCGTGTGCGTCCAGAATGATTTATGAGCCTGTGGTGCGTTTGGCGCAAATAGTGTACCTATCTTGCACCGACACTAACACTGTCTCCAAACGGACCGAAATGAGATTCCATATGACCCATGTCACCTAGGAGTTTTTATCGGGTGTGTAAAACAATTTCTGAGCCTATGGTATATTCGGTGCAAACCGTTCACCTATCTTGCGTCAAGGTTAGCACTACCTCCAAACGGACCGAAACGAGATTCCACTTGAGCTTCGTCATCTAGCAATTCCATCTGCTGCGTCCAAAATGATTTCTTAGCCTATGGTACATTCGGTGCAACCGATGCACCTATCTTTCACCTACACTAACCCTATCTCCAAACAGACCAAAATGAGATTCCTCATGACCCACATCACCTAGGAGTTCCATCGGGTGTGTCCAAAACAATTTATGAGCCTATGGTATGTTCGGCCAAACCATGCACCTATCTTACGTCAAGATTGGCACTATCTCCAAATAGACCGAAACGAGTTTTCACTTGAGCCTCGTCATCTAGGAGTTCCATCGGGTGCATCCAAAACAATTTCTAAGCCTATGGTATGTTCGGCGCAAACTGTGCACCTATCTTGCGTCAAGATTAGCACTATCTTCAAACGGACTGAAATGAGTTTCCACTTGAGCATCGTCGCCTAGGAGCACCATCGGGTGAATCCAAAACAATTTCTGAGCCTATCGTACTTTGGCGCAAACCATGCACCTATCTTGCACTGATACTAACGTTGTCTCCAATTGGACCGAAACGAGATTCCATATGACTCAAGTCACCTAGGAGTTCCATCGGGTGCATCCATAATGATTTATCAGCCCATGGTACGTTCACACAAACCGTGCACCTATCTAGCGTCTAGATTGTCAATATCTTCAATCGGACCGAAATAAGATTCTACATGACCCACGTCACCTAGCAGTTCCATCGTGTGCGTCCAGAACAATTTCTGAGCATGTGGTACATTCCGCGTAAACCGTGCACCTATCTTGCTTCGACACGAACACTATCTCCAAACAGACTGAAATGAGATTCCACATGACCCACGTCACCTAGGAGTTCCATCGGGTGCGTCCAAAACAATTTTTAGCCAATGGTATGTTTGGCGCAAACCGTGCACCTATCTTGTGTCAAGATTAGCACTATCTCAAAACGGACCGAAACGAGTTTAAACTTGAGCCTCGTCACCTAGGAGTACCATCGGGTGCATACAAAATGATTTATGAGCCTATGGTACTTTGGCGCAAACCATGGTCCTATCTTGCCCCGGCACTAACGTTGTCTCCAAACGTAGCAAAATGAGATTCCACTTGACGCAAGTCACCTAGGAGTTCCATTAGGTGCATCCAAAATGATTTCTGAGCCTATGGTACAATTGGTTCAAACCGTTCGCCTATCTAGCGTCAAGATTGTCAGTATCTCCAAACGGACCGAAACAAGATCCTACATGACCCACATCACCTAGGAGTAGCATCCGGTGTATCCAAAACGATTTATGAGCCTGTGGTAATTTGGCGCAAACCGTGCACCAATCTTGCACCGACATTACCGTTGTCTCCAATTAGACCGAAATGAGATTCCACATGACCCAAGTCACCTAGGAGTTCCATCAGGTGCATCCATAATGATTTCTAAGCCTATGGTATGTTCGATTGAAACCGTGCACTAGTCCAACATCAAGATTGTTAGTATCTCCAAATAGACCAAAATAAGATTCTACAAGACCAACATCACCTAGCAGTTCTATCGTGTGCATCTAGAACGATTTCTGAGCCTTTGGTACGTTCGGCGCAAAACGTGCACCTATCTTGCCCCAGCAATAACGTAGTCTCCAAACGGACCGAAACAAGATTCCACATGACCCAAGTCACCTAGGAGTTCCATCAGGTGCATCCATAATGATTTCTGAGCCCATGGTATGTTCGGCGCAAACCGTGCACCTATCTAGCGCCAAGATTGCCAGTATCTCCAAACGGACCAAAACAAGATTCTACATGACCCACGTCACCGAGCAATTCCATCATGTGCGTCTAGAATGATTTCTGAGCCTATGGTACGTTCGGCACAAACCGTGCACCTATCTTGCACCTCCAAGCGGACTGAAATGAGATTCCACACGACCCACATCACCTAGGAGTTTTATCGGTTGCGTGTAAAACTATTTTCGAGCCTATGGTATGTTCGGCCCAAACCATTCACCTATCACTACCTCCAAACGGACCGAAACGAGCATCCACTTGAGCCTCATCATCTAGCAATTCCATCAGGTGCGTCCAAAATGATTTCTTAGCCTATGGTATGTTCAGCGCAACCGGTCCACCTATCTTTCACCTACACTAAAACTATCTCCAAACTGACCGAAATGAGATTCCACATGACCCACATCACCTAGGAGTTCCATCGGGTGTGTCCAAAATGATTTCTTAGCCTATGGTCCATTCGGCGCAACTGGTGCATCTATCCTGCACCTACACTAACACTATCTCCAAATGGACCAAAATAAGATTCCACATGACCCACGTCACCTAGGAGTTCCATCGGGTGCGTCCAAAAAAATTTTAGAGTCTATGGTATGTTCGGCGCATACCATGCACCTATCTTGCATCAAGATTAGCACCATCTCCAAACGGATAGAAACAAGTTTCCGCTTGAGCCTTGTCACCTAGAAGCACCTTCGGATGCATCCAAAACGATTTCTGAGCCTGTGGTACTTTGGCGCAAACTGTGGACCTATCTTGCACCGATACTAACGTTGTCTCCAAATGGACCGAAATGAGATTCCGTATGACCCAAGTCACCAAGGAGTTCCATCGGGTGTGTCCATAATGATTTCTGATCCCATGGTACGTTCGGCGCAAACCGTGCACCTATCTAGCGTCAAGATTGTTAGTATCTCCAAATGGACCAAAAACAAGATTCTACATGACCCACGTCACCTAGTAGTTCCATCGTGTGCGTCCAGAATGATTTTTGAGCCTCTGGTACGGTCGGCACAAACTGTGCACTTGTCTTGCACCAACACTAACATTGTCTCCAAATGGACCGAAATGAGATTCCACATGACCCATGTCACCTTGGAGTTTTATTGGGTGCGTGTAAAATGATTTTCGAGCCTATGGTATGTTTGGCGCAAACTGTTCACCTATCCTTCGTCAAGGTTAGCACTACCTCTAGACGGACCGAAACGAGCTTCCACTTGAGCCTCGTCATCTAGCAATTCCATCAGGTGCATCCAAAACGATTTCTTAGCCTATGGTACGTTCGGCGCAACCGGAGCACCTATCTTTCACCTAGACTAACACTGTCTCCAAACGGATTGAAATGAGATTCCACATGACTCACGTCACCTAGGAGTTCCATCAGGTGCGTCCAAAACAATTTTCGAGCCTATGGTTTGTTTGGCGCAAACCGTGCACCTATCTTACGTCAAGATTAGCACTATCTCCAAATGGACCGAAACGAGTTTCTACTTGAGCCTCGTCACCTAGGAGTACCATCTGGTGCATCCAAAATGATTTATGATTGTCACACCTGGTTTTCTAAAGAACAAAACTAGGCTAATCATATGTGTGCCCAGGAAGTCCACACATATGTCAGAATGAAAAAGTATCAGAAACAATGTTATTATATAGAGTATACATAGCTATATTAACACTTACATCAGAGTATCGCAGAACGGTGACTAAACTTCAGGCTCCATTCTTCTCAGGGACGGCTGACTGGTGGCTTCGTATGCCAAACACTTCTGATAAACTTTTAGAAACTCCACTACATCTTTTATCCTTCTTCTAAGTAGCACCTTACTACATACTGGAGTGTTGGGGAAATAGCAAGAGTGAGTCCATGTCGAACTCAACAAGTATAACACATAGTTCATGAGGCTCAAAAAGGCTAGACACTGTTTGACTGCGTTTAGCTTTTAATCATCATATAATTAGCAATTGAGTAGCATCAAGGTAAACCAAATCCCATTAATGAATCAATGATCAATTGTAATAAGGATAATGAATAGCATTAACATGAGCATAATAATAATCAACAGTAATTAAGCATGATATAACAATGGTGATCAGCTATCTGTAGATGTTCCAAGGTCGCCCGTATCGGTAGGCATGGCTAGTATACCAGTTTTTAACTCTGCGCAGAGGTGTACACTTTCACTATGAGTCATGATTTCCAAATGTGTGGGGAGATCAAACCGAAACACCGGAGAACCATATAAAGCCACTTAAAGGTTCGTCTTAGGGCCATTAGATTCACTCGGCAGGCAGATGTAGGAACCCCCCCTTTTCAAATGGCACAATTCCTTCTCGGCTATACTCATAGACTAGAGGCTGTCCTACACCCAACGTGGCAAGCCATTCTTACGCCATTTAAGGTAACCACTAACAAGCTAGAAAAGGTCCTTTAAACAACTAAAGCCAGAGCCATATAGCCCTCACAGCTATACTGTATGTCCCGGATGATCACATACAGATAAGTCCTTATGGAGAGAAACTAGAGCATCAAAATAACCACATGCTCTAGCCCCCTTTTCAACAGCAAATAAAAATCATCATTAAAGGTTGATTACTTAATCCATTAATCAAATTATAAGATCATTGTTCATAATTAAGCACTAGCAATAGCTACCCAAATGCATCCCCAAGGTTGACAAGGAATCAAGGTAACAATCACTAAGTTACAATCTCTAAAGTTATCAAGGAAGACACATGCATATGTATGATAATTTCAGTGAATAGGACAACAAGGATGGTCCCATGTTATACTTGCCTTATAACTTGCTTCATGCCTAAAGCAACTTGCTCTGAAAAGCCTCTCTTAATCTTTCATTTGCAGCTTCTGGCACTCAGCTTCTGGTCTTCACCTTCTGATCTTTGATGCTCACGGATAGTCTTTCTTCTACTCGTAGATCATAGCAACCCAGCATACTAACAGGCATACAAGCAAATAAATAGGTACAACTAAGAACAATACACCACACAAAGAGAAAACAGCGTACTATAAGAAAGCTACCGGCTACGGTCACGAGAACACAAGAAACGTCGATAATGGAACTATCGTTAAAAAGAAAAAGACTGTCGGAATATTTATATTATAATAGGAACCACTACATGCTTGATTTATTTTAGCTAACAAGATCATGGAAAAGTAATTAGTTCAGATTGGACAAATCATATTTGGACTCAACACCGAGTTGAAACTAACCATAGTGTATATATTTTATAAATATTCCCACACAATATTTTATTAAGCAAGTTATGCTTTTATATTTGCAAAAGAAATAATTTTGTGAGAGCATCCAAATGCACGTCAAAGTGCTAGCCTAAGCAATTTACAAATTAAAAATATGTTTATGTTAGTAGCTAATTATATTAACATTTATTTACATATACAAAATCAAAACGTACCTCCACGTTGTTTTTAGATTGAAAACCGGTTACATACCCATTAATCGAATTAATATTTATTTATTTACAAAAGATTGATATTCATTTACATTGCTCCTAATTATTCAAAGTATTGCATCCATATTAATCAATTTAATATGTAATTAAGAACAACTAATAGGATGTGTTCACGTCATTATAAATTAGCACGACTTGATCGCACTAAAAACAAAGCTAGGACAGTGAAACTACCGAGACTTTTATATTATATTAAAGAAAAAGCTTATATGCTTTATTTATTTTAATTGAGCAAAACCACGTGAAAAAGTTATTTAAACTAGATAAATCAAAACATAATTTAATTCAAAAGCCAAATCGGAACTACTCAGATTTTATTTATAAACAATACCATATAATTTTATCAAGTTTAACCTTATCTTTGCAAAAGGAAAAGTATATGTGAAAGCAACTGAACGAGTTATATATGTCGTGTGCCTGTAACATGCTTAAGCTGAGTAAAATATATGATTTAAAAATGTGTTAATATTTCCATTAACGTTGCTAGCAATCGTTATGGTCCAAGGTTCCTTTTAATTAAAAAACTAGGTTCCATTAACATTAATCAATTTAATATTAAAATTATAAACTCAAAAATATTTAATTCAACGCATGATTATTAATCATTCATAGGTGAAAGAAGGTATGTACGTACACTAGGCAAAAATATGTACGTGTGATAAGATATCTGGTAGAGAATTTTAGTACTGATATGTTTGAACAGAGGTCTCACCAGGCAAAACACGTAGCTAATTTGATGATGATACAGGCTAGCAATCTGAATTAGAGCCCGGCAGCACGCACGGTGCATGGCTGGTGCTTCTGCGCAGCAGCGTTTCTTGCACATCACGTCCGTGCGGAGGGAGTGCAGGGAGCCTTGGGCGGAGACGACGGCTCGAAGACGACGCTGGGCTCGGCGGCGGCTCGGGAACCCCCTCGGCTTGGAGCTCGGCAACGGTTCGGGAACGGCGATGAAGCAACAGACGGTGTTGAAGGCAGTGGCGGACGTGCTCTGCTCGACGAGATCCAAAGCAGCGGCTAACGGAGCTAGCTAGGGCAAACACGCGGCAGCGGATAAAAAAAACATGATCACGATGATGTTGGCATGACAAGGCTTGGCAGCGCGTCGATGTCGACAGCAGAGCGATGGAGTGATGGACAAGTGGACGATTGGCCGCAGCAGCGAGGATTTGCAACGGCGGCACTTTGACAGGAGCTAGGGCATGGAATACCTTGATTGCTGGGGACAAAGACTCGATCGGATGCAGCCACGTTGGAGATCGGCAGGAACAAGGTAGGTGCTCGAATCTGCAGCTTCAGCGAGCGTGGCTCAAGGGAAGAAGCAACTTGCAGATCGGCATGGCAGATGGAGGAGACGTGAACAGTAGGGTTGTGCCTTAATTTTTGATGGATTGAATTCAGATTTTCTAAGGTTTCGAAAAGAAATATATAAAGCCAAGATTGATATTTATGGACGGGCATGGCGTGAGGGATATGGAGTCCTAGGCTTGCACGACATATATTGCAGATAGATTGCAAAGGAAAACACAAATCGATGGCTTGCTCTATGCCAAAACAGCTGGTCGACGCTGTCTATCACCATTAAGATTAAATCATGTGGCCTCGCTGCTAGCTTCTTCGACCCTGATCCATTAATCAAAGAACCAAAAGGTTTTTGGGTTGAGATAGATAAGAGCTGGTGTTAATTATTTTTCAGCATTAATTAACTTCGTGAATAAAAATAATTTCAGACAAGTGTAGAATTATTATTTGAGGCACGGAAAATAATCCAAAGGCACTGAAAATTCAGAGAAAACTCTCAGAGATATTACCGAACATGACGAACCATAGTAAAGCATCTGGAGCTCATAAAAAGATATCTTGGATGCCGCCCCATATCTTTTCTTTCAATCAGACTCGATCGAGCTTATTTAATTTCGGTCTCTGAGCTATCAATCAAATATACACATCCATATACAATATTATATTTTGCTTTCCATATTTACTTCCATCGGACAAGGCATTGTGTATCACCGACTCAGGTGGTAAGTATACGTGTTCACCCTGAACTCTTGGCATGGGCTCGTCGCTCAACAGCTCACGTGACAATCCATTGATGGCAGGTACATGCACTCGACACAGCCCCGGTGCACAAAACTAGTTGATCAAATAGGTATAATAGTAGCTGAACTCCATGTAACACACAATTCATCTATGGCACGTTGACCAAATCTCTGTTATGTACCAAGAGCACTTCTGGCCAGTACGGAAGCTCCATAAAATTTTCCAAACACGCCAGGCATGTATATAGCTAAATCAATTTAGCTATTTAGCACCTATCCAAAATATGGCAGTAGCCAAATTTGGAGTGCAAACAGATGTGTTGCTTGTGGAGTGAGTGAAGATTGGCACAAGGTTTGGTGGCTCCATGATGGCTCGGCAAAGCTCGTCTTAGAGAAAGCTTTTTCCTCTAGCTTTCATGGTTTAGGCGAGATGTACAGAGTCCGATGTTGATGAATAATAGAGCAGCGACATGGATCAATGATCAATTAGATTGGATTGATATTCATAAATGGGCACATCATCTGGCAAGATGAACACAGAGTCTTTGGCGTGCAAGGCATATACAGGTCAAGGAGATCGACCATGCATTAGGAGAAAAAAGAATTTCACTCAAACACCACATTATCAAATTAATATGAAAAAATTTAAAACCACAATTTTCTATATTAAAATTAGCAGCAACTTAACTTATCTAATAAATTTATTCAAACATTGAAATTATTTATTTTATTTAGTGTTTTCTAAGCACAACCCAAAATTGAAAATTTTGGGGTGTGACAATGATCCTATGGTACTTTGGCGCAAACTGTGCATCTATCTTGCACAGACACTAATGTTGTCTCCAAGCGGACTGAAACGAGATTTCATATGACCTAAGTCACCTAGGAGTAATATCGGGTGCGTCCATAATGATTTTTGAGCCCATGGTACATTCGACGTAAACCGTGCAACTATCTAGCATCAAGATTGTCAGTATCTCTAAACGGACCGAAAAAAGATTCTACATCACCCACGTCACCTAGCAGTTCCATCGTGTGTGTCCAGAATGATTTCTGAGCGTGTGGTACGTTTGGCGCAAACTATGCATCTATCTTACTCTGGCACTAACATTGTCTCCAAATGGACCAAAACGAGATTCCATATGACCCAAGTCACCTAGGAGTTCCTCGGGTGCATCCATAATGATTTTTGATCCCATGGTATGTTCGGCGCAAACCGTGCTACTATCTAGCGTCAAGATTGTCAATATCTCCAAACGGACCGAAACAAGATTCTACATGACCCACGTCACCTAGCTGTTCCATCGTGTGCGTCTAGAATGATTTCTGAGCCTATGGTACGTTTGGTGTAAACCGTGCACCTGTCTTGCACCGACACTAACACTGTTTCCAAACGGACCGAAATGAGATTCAACATGACCCACATCACCTAGGAGTTTTATCGGGTGCGTGTAAAATGATTTCCAAGCCTACGGTATGTTCGGCGCAAACTATTCACTTATCTTTCGTCAAGGTTAGCACTACCTCCAAATGGATCGAAACGAGCTTCCACTTGAGCCTCGTCAACTAGCAATTCCATCAGATGCATCCAAAACGATTTCTTAGCCTATGGTACATTCGGCGCAACCAGTGCACCTATCTTTCACCTACGCTAACACTGTCTCCAAATGGACCAAAATGAGATTCCACATGACTCACTATTGACGGTAGTTAAGTGTCAGTTTTAACCGTCAATGAAACATGAAAAAAGACCTAAACAATAATTACCACATAGATACAGGGGGTCTACTGAAAGAATTTCATGAGTTTTGGTGAATGCCTGTTTCTACAGGGTGTCTGCTGAAAAGAACCAAGGAAGGCCCACATGTCAAGTTTACATAGAGACAAAAGGGCTACGCACAACTTTTCTGTAATTCTGGAAGTTACGAGAAGGCTCTGGACCAAATGGGAGGCGAATCCGGCTCGGAAGCCGGGCGGCCACCCAAGGGTAGGGGTAGGCACCCCACCTGTAGAGCCAATCATAGGTGAGCTCGTGGATCCTGCCTCCACCGCCTTTGAGGATGAATAACAATCATTCATTACGGTCGGTATGATCCGACGGCTGTGGTGCTTCCTAGAGGGCTATATAAGCAAGGCCCCTGGCCCCTAGAGGAGGCATCCCATGAAACCCTAATTCATTATTTCCAGTGAGGATTAGCTAGGAGGGGTCCCTTGAATGGATCTCTCTCTTAGGGCACATACAAGAGAGATTAGCTTTGTAGTCTCCATGTGAGATTAGAGTTCTTCTAGATTGAGAGAGTTAGTGTGGAGGGATGAGTTGGAGGAAGCCCGGCATGTCGGTGTCTCCTCTCCGACTTGTACCTGCAAGATCAAATCTCCTAACCCAAGGCTTGGTTCTAGGATTCTTCGGTAATTCAACTTCTAATACTAAGTAAGTACATTGTTATTATTGTTCTTTGGTTTACGAGTTTACTCTATTCTCTTCCATGGTAGAGGGTAGAGTAATCATCTATAGCGTAAGCGTGGTGCTTGGGCTAGGATACTCGTAGATATCCCCTATCTGGCCGGATCGGTGTGTAGTAGCATGGGACGTGACAATCCCATTGTTACCTTTGGAGCCTCCTCCCGTCAGAAGGTTTGGTAGGACCCAAGCCCTGGTTAAGCATCCTCTGTGGTGTCTCTTTTCCAACGATATGTTCCCATAGAACGGTAGTTTCATAGCTTACCAAAGGTTAGAACTAGACTGTCGTAGTAGTCTTCTCTAATCGCTTATATCTTCGCTACCTTATAGTGCGGCCCAGGGGTTAAGTATAGACTTAGGTTAGTCATCGCTCGCTTTCTCCTAGCGGATAAAACAAATATGATACTCTAGAAATATCTCTCGGGTGAAGTGCTCACCGATATTTGTGCGCTTGCAGATTATTTCTCTTAGATTCTTTCTTGTGCGTAACCAATATCAACACTCATGTCACCTAGGAGTTCCATCGAGTGTGTCCAAAACAATTTCCAAGCCTATGGTATGTTCGGCGCAAACCGTGCACCTATCTTGTGTCAAGATTAGCACTATCTCCAAATGGGCCGAAACGAGTTTCCACTTGAGCCTATTCACTAAGAGTACCACCTGGTGCATCCAAAATGATTTATGAGCCTATGGTACTTTGGTGCAAACCGTGCACCTATCTTGCACTGACACTAACGTTCTCTCCAAACAGACCGAAACGAGATTCCATATGACCCAAGTCACCTAGGAGTAACATCAGGTGCGTCCATAATTATTTCTGAGCCCATGGTACGTTTGGCGCAAACCGTGCAACTATCTAGCGTCAAGATTGTCAGTATCTCTAAATAGACCAAAACAAGATTCTACATGACCCACGTCACCAAGCAGTTCCATCGTGTGCGTCTAGAATGATTTTCGAGCCTATGGTACGTTCGGCACAAACCGTGCACCTATCTTGCTCTGGCACTAACGTTGTCTCCAAATGGACCGAAACAAGATTCCACATGACCTAAGTCACCTAGGAGTTCCATCGGGTGCATCCATAATAATTTCTGAGCCCATGGTATGTTCGGCACAAACCGTGCACCTACTAGCGTCAAGATTGCTAGTATCTCCAAATGGACCGAAACAAGATTCTACATGACCCATGTCACCTAGCAGTTTCATCGTGTGCGTCCAAAACGATTTCTGTGCCTGTGGTATGTTCAGCGCAAACCGTGCACCTATCTTGCACCGACACTAACACTATTTCTAAACGGACCGAAATGAGATTCCACATGACCCACGTCACCTCGGAGTTTTTATCAGGTGCGTGTAAAATGATTTCCGAGCTTAGGGTATGTTCGGTGCAAACCGTGCACCTATCTTGTGTCAAGGTTTGCACTACCTCGGAACGGATTGAAAGGAGCTTCCCCTTGAGCCTTGTCATCTAGCAATTCCATCAGGTGCGTCCAAAATGATTTCTTAGCCTATGTTACGTTCGGCGCAACCGGTGTACCTATCCTTCACCTACACTAACACTGTCTCCAAATGGACCGAAATAAGATTCCACATGACCCACGTCACCTACGAGTTCCATCAGGTGCGTCCAAAACAATTTTTGAGCCTATGGTACGTTCCACGCAAACCGTGCACCTATCTTGCGTCAAGATTAGCACTATCTCTAAATGGATCGAAACGAGTTTCCACTTGAGCCTCGTCACCTAGGAGTACCATCGGGTGCATCCAAAACAATTTCTGAGCCTATGGTACTTTGGCGCAAACCATGGACCTATCTTGCCCTGGCACTAACGTTGTCTCCCAATGGACTGAAATGATATTCCACATGACCCAAGTCACCTAGGAGTTCCATCGGGTGCATCCATAATGATTTCTGAGCCCATGGTACGTTCGGCGCAAACTGTGCACCTATCTAGCGTCAAGATTGTCAGTATCTCCAAACGGACTGAAACAAGATTCAACATGACCCACGTCACCTAGGAGTACCATCGGGTGCATGCAAAATGATTTATGAGCCTGTGGTAATTTGGCGCAAACCGTGCACCAATCTTGTAGTGACACTACCGTTGTCTCCAATCAGACCGAAATGAGATTCCACATGACCCAAGTCACCCAGGAGTTCCATCAGGTGCGTCCATAATGATTTCTGAGCCTATAGTATGTTCAGCGTAAACTGTGCACAAATCTAGCATCAAGATTGTTAGTATCTCCAAATGGACCAGCGTCACCTAGCAGTTCCATCGTGTGCATCCAAAATGATTTTCGAGTCTGTGGTACGTTAGGCGTAAACCGTGCACCTGTCTTGCACCGACACTAACACTATCTCCAAATGGACCGAAATGAGATTCCACATGACCCACATCAACTAGGAGTTCCATCGGGTGCATACAAAATGATTTCTATGCCTATGGTACGTTCGGCGAAAATCGGACACCTATCTTGCGTCAAGATTAGCACTATCTCCAAACAGACCAAAATGAGCTTTCGCTTGAGCCTCATCACCAAGAAGTACCATCGGGTGCATCTAAAATGATTTCTGAGCCTATGGTATGTTCGGCATAAACCGTGCACCTATCTTGCCTCAAGATTAGCAACATCTCCAAATAGACTGAAACGATCTTCCACTTGGGCCCCATCATCTAGCAGTTCCATCGGGTGCGTCCAAAACTATTTCTGAGACTGTGGTACTTGCAGCGCAAACCATGCACCTATCTAGCACCTACACTAACACTGTCTTGAAATGGACCAAAATGAGATTCCACATGACCCACGTCACCTAGAAGTTGCATCAGGTGCATTCAAAACATTTCCAAGCCTATGGTATGTTTGGCGCAAACCGTGCACTTATCGTGCGTCAAGATTAGCACTATCTCCAAATGGACCGAAACGAGTTTCCACTTGAGCCTCGTCACCTAGGAGTACCATCGGGTGCATTCAAAATGATTTATGAGCCTATGGTACTTTGGCGCAAACCGTGCACCTATCTTGCACCGATACCAACGTTTTCTCTAAATAGACCAAAACAAGATTCCATATGATCCAGGTCACTTAGGAGTTCCATCGGGTGCGTCCATAATGATTTCTGAGCCCATGATAGGTTCAGCGCATACCGTGCACCTATCTAGCATCAAGATTGTGACTTTCTCCAAACAGACCGAAACAAGGTTCTACATGACCCACGTCACCAAGAAATTCTATCGTGTGCGTCTAGAACGATTTCCGAGCCTATGGTACGTTCGGCGCAAACCATGCACCTATCTTGCACAGACACTCACATTGTCTCCAAACGGACTGAAATGAGATTCCACATGACCCATGTCACCTAGGAGTTTTATCGGGCACGTGTGTAAGGACCTAGATGGCTAGAGGGGGGGTGAATAGCCTATTAAAAATTCTACAAAAACCACTAAGCAAACTTGTTAGAATAACAAACGGCGTAAAGCAAGTTTTGCTTAGCCAAAGGTTGTGATGCAAGCCTCCTATCCACAAGTCTAGTAGATTAAGATCTCTAGTTCACACAAGAGCTAAGTCACTAAAGTTACACTAGAGAACAAGCTAACAACACTACTAGCAAAGCTACTACTAGAGCTACACAAGATAATCTAGTGAATGTAAATGCAAGAGAGAGGATAGTGATTCTTATACCGATGGTGGAGTGAAGATGTTGCCAATCACCAAGAAGATATATAATCAATTAATATTGACAACAATACAATATGGAGACCAATCACCGGGAGACAAGAGACACAATATTTTTGTTCACCCGGTGTTCACTTGTGCACCGACAAGCTACGTCACCGGTTGTGTCGACCAACACTTAGATGGTTCCCCGGTGTGACCCTCAAGTCACTTGCCCCTCAAGGCATGCCCCGCAAGGCACCGCAAGACGCCACTCTCAAGTGAGGTAACTCAATGACACGCGCAATCCAATAGAGTTGCTTTTGGCGTCCCGCCGAGGAAAGCACAAGAACCTCTCACAATCAACCGGAGGTGGACAAGAACAATCACCTTCTCTTGCCAACGCCTCCAACAATCTCCAAGCCGGCTAGGAGCGGTACTCTCCAAGAGTAACAAGAAATCCACCGGCTAAACCACCCACAAGTGCCACTAGATGCCCTCAAGCTATGCAATGCACTTTGGGATCACTCAATCTCACTTTTGATTTGCAATCAAGCAAGAGAGATGAGTGGGAGGAGTTGCTTTAGCTCAAAGGATGCACAAGAGTGTTAGAAATGCCAAGAGACCTCCCCAAGGGCCGGCCAACGAGTATTTATAAGCATCCCATCCAAAAAGAGCCGTTGCAACTCCACTGACAGAAAACTCGGGACGACCGGACGCGTCCGGTCGAAACTGACCGGACGCTCCGGTCGCCCAACGGCTAAAATTCGAAACTGCGACCGGACGCGCCGGTCGTAACGACCGGACGCGCCGGTCGCTCAACGGTTCTTTCGCGATCCACTGACCGGACGCGCCGGTCGCAACGACCGGACGCGCTGGTCACGACCGGACGCGCCGGTCCCGTGACCCACCGGACGCGCCGGTCAACACAGAGCCGCGCACAGCGAAACAACGACCGGACGCGCTGAAGAACTGACCGGACGCCACAGTGCCCGCGTCCGGTGGGAGTCCAGTAAGCTCCCTGGACGACCGGACGCGTCCGATCGTGTGTGACCGGACGCGCACCGCGTCCGACGTCTTCGTGAACCGCTGTTCGCATGACCGGACGCGCCGGTCCCGCGAGTCACCGGACGCGCCGGTGGCAAACCCTCGCTCGCACGCCTGACCTCTGCGCAGTACTGACCGGACGCGCCGGACGCACAGTGACCGCGTCCGGTGCAGCGTCCGGTGCAGCGTCCGGTCACTTCTGTGACCGCGTTCGCCTCCGTTTCTTTTCCGACTTCCGGCGCAATGGAAAATAGGCATTTCATTTCCCCGAAATCGCCTGAATCCCGCGCTCGCACGCTCGGCGGGGAGGGAGAAAGGAACCCAAACCCTTCTCTACCCGCAAGCCACAGCGCGACCAATGCCACCTTTGCAAATGTGCCAACACCATCAAGTGTACATCTCCATGTGCTTGTGTGTTAGCTTTTTCTCAATCATTTTCAAAGGTTTTCCAGTTAGCTCACTAGGCCCTACATGCAATGCACTTCATGAATTCACCTAGTGGCACCCATGCGTCGAATAACCGATAAGACTTCCCCTCTTAATAGTTCGGCTATCGACCCTAAACCACTCACACCCTCTATGGTGTCTTGAGTGTAAAACAAAATGGCCCTATGGTTATACCTTTGCCTTGAGCCCATTTTGTTTCTCCAAATGATATGATCCACTTCATATCATCACATGACCATCTCGATCCATCGACCTTGATTTCACTTGCTCTTCACCGTTGCATCGGTCCGTCGGCGCCAAGTCTTGCTCAAGCTTCACCATCGCATGGTCCTTCGCTTCGAAGCCTCGACTTGCCCTTCACCTTCACAACCGGTCCATCAAGCCAAGCCTCATCTTGGTCTTCACCATCTTGGTCACATGAGTCAATGTCATGTCTCATATTCAATGACCACCTTTATCTAAATCATCCACTTAGATACAAAGGTTAGTCCTAGGTTTCATCAATTAGCCAAAACCAAACTAGGGACTTTCAATCTCCCCCTTTTTGGTAATTGATGACAACCCTCACAAAGATGATTTTGATAATAAAAGTTTTGAACTTGTCATACTTGTCCAATCATTTTGCTCATAAGTAAAGTTTGGACAACTATCACAAGCTCGGTTTTGGTAGCATTAGCTCCCCCTACATATGTGCATAGAGTTTGGATTGAAAGCTTAGCACATATGCATGGATAGAAGTGTTGGGAGAGTAATTCTACCAAAATGATGCTAAGGTGTAAGAAATGGACCTTTGAAGCGTGATACCAATCGGAGTTGCCTTTTACACCATCCTTAGCACCATGAAGTAACTAGACATCCATCAAAAACTCAAGAACCTCGTGAGATCAACATTATATGTAAAGGTTCTTGGACCACTTGTAAAAACTTTAGGCATGTCTAGATACCACACGTAAACTATTCCTATGCATGCTAGTAGATCATTTCATCATCCAAGTTCTATACTAGCATTGCACCACACAAGCATGTATATTGAATTTAAATACATGTGCAATGAGCAAGTCATATGAATATGCACAAACAAATGCAACAACTTTGTTTATGAGCTTGCTCCCCCTACTTGTGTGCATCAAAAATTTTATTTACCCCTTTATCATGTTGAATCATCTTTTTCTCTCCCCCTTTGTCAACAACTTACCCAAAAATGGGATCAAATTGTGGAGAGAAAAAATGTTTAATGGAGTAGGTTAAAATTTATCAAGTTTGGTTCAACCTAGAACACTTGCCAAAGATATTTAATTCGATTTGAACCAAAGACAAGCTTCTTCACACCTCCTAATAAGGGTTATCTTGCCTATGTTGAATTAAACACTTATAGCAAATCTTCTAGATTCAACACTAGGTTTGCAAGCTCACAAACTTGTCATATGCCACCACTAGATCAAAACAATCAAAGAGGCAATAGTGGTAACATATATCCATCAAATTCATTTGATTTATCATGAATGCTCATGCATACCACTTATTATGTCTACATGCTCTAGCAAGTCCTTAGCATAGGATGAATGATATGTCAATCAACTTTACCTTGCAATGTCGAAGGAGAGGCATGTCAATAAGTGGGTGGGGTGCATTCAACTCATGTTTGAGAAATCAAGAATGTTCAATTCATTCCTTAGCTTGCAAAACCTCTTTTCATCAAGTGGCTTAGTGAGAATATCGGCAAGTTGATCATCGGTGCCAACACTTTCAATGGCAATATCTCCCTTTTGTTGATGATCTCTAATGAAATGATGCCTTATGTCAATATGCTTTGTTCTTCCATGTTGAACCGGGTTTTGTATCATCTTGATTGCACTCTCATTATCACATAGCAATGGCACATTTTTGAAGTTGAGGCCATAATCCTTCAAAGTTGATTTCATCCATAGCAATTGTGCACAACAACTCCCCGCACTCACATATTCGGCTTCGGCGGTAGAGATTGCCACACTATTTTGTTTCTTTGAGGACCATGACACAAGTGATCTTCCAAGTAATTGACATGTGCCACTTGTGCTCTTTCTATTGATCTTGCAACCCCCATAGTCGGAGTCCGAATATCCAATCAATTCAAACTTTGACCCCTTGGGATACCATAGTCCAACATCTCTTGTTTGCTTTAAGTACCTCAATATTCTCTTTGCAGCCGTGAGATGACTCTCTCTAGGTGAGGCTTGATATCTTGCACACATGCAAACACTAAACATGACATCCGGCCTTGATGCGGTGACATAAAGTAGACTTCCAATCAAAGACCGATATTCCTTTTGATTCACCATTTTGCCATCAAGATCACTATCCAAATTTCCATTTGTACCCATTGGAGTTGAAATTGGCTTTGCATCTTGCATCCCAAACTTCTTCAACATGTCCCTTATGTATTTCCCTTGACTCACAAATGTCCCATTCTTCAATTGCTTGACTTGGAGACCAAGGAAGTAGCTAAGTTCACCAATCATAGACATTTCAAACTCTTTGGCCATCATAGCACCAAATTCTTCACAATAAGCTTGATCGGTTGATCCAAAGATGATGTCATCAACATATATTTGCACTATGAATAGATCATTTCCAATCTTCTTGGTGAATAGAGTTGTATCAACCTTGCCCATCTTGAATCCCTTAGAGAGAAGGAAATCCCTTAGTCTCTCATACCATGCTCTAGGTGCTTGCTTCAAGCCATATAAAGCCTTCTTCAACTTGTACACATGGTTGGGTTTCTTGTCATCTTCAAATCCGGGCGGTTGCTCAACGAAGACTAACTCATTGATGATCCCATTGAGAAATGCACTTTTGACATCCATTTGATATAGTTTGATGTTATGTGCACAAGCAAAAGCCAATAAAATCCTTATTGCCTCCAATCTTGCCACGGGAGCATATGTCTCATCATAGTCAAGACCTTCAACTTGAGTGTAACCTTGAGCAACTAGTCTTGCTTTGTTTCTCACTACAATGCCATCTTGATCTTGCTTGTTTTTGAACACCCACTTGGTTCCAATCACATTGTAGTCATTTGGCCTTTCTACCAACTCCCAAACATCATTTCTAGTGAAATTGTTAAGCTCTTCTTGCATAGCCATGATCCAATCGGTATCCCTCAAAGCTTCTTCTATCTTCTTTGGTTCTATGGTTGACACAAATGATGCATGCTCACAAAACATAGCCAATCTTGATCTTGTTTGCACACCACTTCTAATATCACCAATAACACTATCAATGGGGTGATCTCTTGCAATATGTTGTGGTTGGAGTACTTGCACTTGATTGCTTGAGCTTGGTTGATCACTTGATGTATCTTGATGAGATATACTAGCACCATAATCTTGCACTTGAGAGTCACTAGCTAGCTTGAATGGAGAATTGAGCACTTGATCTTTATCATCATTTTGAATATCAATTACTTGCTTTGCTCTAATGTCTCCAATGTCCATGTTCTTCATTGCTTCCACTAATAGAGTTCCACCAATATCATCTAGATTTTCTTCTTCATCTTGTGACCCATTGGTTTCATCAAATTGCACATCATGGACTTCTTCTAGAATGCCACTTGAATTGTTCCAAACTTTATAAGCTTTGCTTGTAGTTGAATAACCAAGTAGGAACCCCTCATCACATCTCTTGTCAAACTTCCCCAATCTAGTGCCCTTCTTCAAGATATAGCATTTGCAACCAAATACCCTAAAGTAAGAAATATTGGGCTTTCTTCCATGAAGTAGCTCATATGGGGTCTTCTCTAGCAATGGATGACAATACAGTCTATTGATGTAGTAGCAAGCGGTATTGATTGCTTCATCCCAAAATGATTGACTCACATTGTACTCATGAAGCATTGATCTAGCCATATCAAGCAATGTTCTATTCTTCCTTTCAACTAGGCCATTTGATTGTGGAGTGTACTTGGCCGAGAATTGATGTCCAATGCCATAATGATCACAAAGTTCTTCAATTCTTGTATTCTTGAATTCACTTCCATTGTCACTTCTCACTTTCTTGATTCTAATCTCAAACTCATTGTGAACTCTAGTGAGAAATGTCTTGAAGGTGTCAACCACTTCACTTTTGTCACTAAGAAAGAATACCCATGTGAATCTTGTGAAATCATCCACTATGACAAAACCATACTTGTTGCCGCCTATGCTTGTATATGTTGTTGGTCCAAATAGATCCATGTGCATCAACTCAAATGCTTTGCATGTGCTCATTGTACTCTTCTTTGGATGTGAGCTTCCAACTTGCTTCCCGGCTTGACATGCACTACAAAGCTTATTCTTCTCAAATTCAACATCTTTCAAACCATTGACAAGATTGTGAGTTGTAAGCTTCTTCAATTGTTTCATGCCAACATGACCAAGCCTTCTATGCCAAAGCCAACCCATGCTTGATTTGGAGACTAAGCAAGTTGTCAAAGAAGTTTCTCTAGCATTGAAGTCAACTAGGTAGAGATTCTCATATCTAAAGCCCTTGAATGCCACATTTGAACCATCCACACTAATAACTTCCACATCATCAACCCCAAAAATGCATTTGTAGCCTAGATCACATATTTGTGCCACGGATAGAAGATTGAAATCCAAGCTTTCAACTAGCAACACATTGGAGATACTCATGTCATTTGATATTGCAATCTTACCCAAGCCAATAACCTTGCCTTTCTTGTTATTGCCAAATGTGATAGAATCAACACCACTATCATTGTCATTGATTGAGTCAAACATTCTTGATGTACCGGTCATGTGTTGAGTGCACCCACTATCAATAATCCAATGCCTTCCTCCGGCTTTGTAATTGACCTACAAGCAAATCAATGAAGCTTAGGTACCCATTTTTGCTTGGGTCCTTGTAGGTTAGTAACTAAGCTCTTTGGTACCCAAATAGCCTTCTTCTTTGGGCCCACAATTGGTGTACCAACAAACTTAGCTTGCACACCCTTCACACCCTTGGTAAGCACATAGCAAGAATCAAAAGGTATAGTATTAACAAGGTTCTTGCTTTGGTTCCTTTTATTGCAATTATGCTCTAGGTGCCCAACTTGCTTGCATCTATTGCAAAATCGACCATTGCCCTTCACAAAGCTAGGCTTTGGAGTTGCAAAGGCCGACTTGCCTTTCTTGGGGGTGTAGCCCAATCCCTCTTTGTTAAGAGAGAACCTTTGGCTACCCAAGCACTTAAGCAAGCGGGCCTCACCACCATAGGCCTTGCCTAAGGCGTGAGTGAGCTCATCCACCTCTCTCTTGAGAGTCTCATTCTCAACCATTAGTGAGGCATCACAAGTGAAACCATCACTAGTAGTGGAGGTAGAGTTGGTGGTGGTGGATGAAGAGCTACAAGAAGGGTTAGCATTTGACATGATGATAGGTTCATTAAAGGATTCATCAATTATATCACATGTAACACCTATATCACATGATACAATAACCTCCTCCTTTGCTTGTTGCTCAAGTAGCAAAGAGTGAGCCTTTTCAAGCTTGGAATGAGCCTTATCAAGATCCTCATGGTCTTCCACTAGACTCTCATGAGTGGTCTTAAGCTCACTAAGGACTTTCTCAAGTATTGCTACTTTCATTGAAAGCTTCTTACACTCTTTGTCCTTGGCAATGGCTATGTCTCTAGTTTGTTGCAACAAGTCATATAGTTGTTCTTTAGTTGGTTCATCATCATCATTTTCATTATCATTATCATTATCACTATCATGAGCATATTCCATTTCACTTTCATCATCACTCTCATCATATAATACCTTAGCTTCTTTAGCCATGAAGCATGAAGAGGATGAATCAAATAGTGATGGCTTCTTGTTGATAGCAATGGAAGCAAAAGCCTTGTTGGATGATTCTTCTTCTTCTTCTTCTTCATCACTTTCCCAAGTGATCACATAGGCACCATTCTTGCCTTTCTTGAATGTCATCTTGGCCTCTCTCTTCTTCTTCTTCTCAAACTTGCCCCTCTTGTTGTTCTTCTTCTTGTCATAGGGACATTCCGCTTGAAGATGCTCGGTGCTATCACAATTGAAGCACTTTCTTTGTTGCTCATTGCTCTTGAAATTGTCATTTCTCTTTTTGAAGCCTCTTCTTTTGATAAACATTTTGCCAATGTTTTTGACAACTAGAGCAAGTGTCTCATCATCAACTTCTAATTCTTCATCTTCTTCATCGTCATCTTCTTCTTGAATTGAAGCTTTGCCCTTTGAGGAGGTGGCCTTGAATGCCACGGTCTTCTTCTTCTTTTCTTCCTCCTTCTCATCAACATCTTGATCATACTTGTCAAAGGTCAATACCTCTCCAAGCAAATCATTAGGCTTTATTGTTTCAAGCCCATCTCTTTGTAGCATCATGATCAACATCTTGAATCTTTTAGGTAAGCTCAACAAGAACTTGTGGCAAAAATCTTGGTCTTGTGTCTTGTGCCCTAAGCTCTTGAGATCATTCACAATGACTTGCAATCTATGAAACATTTCTAAAATTGTTTCCTCTTCTTTCATCTTGAAGTTCTCAAACTCACTCTTGAGCCCATATAGCTTGGCACTCTTCACAACCTTAGTGCCCTCATATGTCTCACTTAACCTTGTCCACACTTCATTTGCCAATTCCAAATCCTTGATGCCCTCAAATACTTTTGTGTCAATACCATTGTAAAGTGTATTGAGAGCCATTCTATTGCATGTTCTATTTGCTCTATCTTCATCGGTGAGAAGATCGGGATCAATGATAGCAAAATCATTCTCGGTGACTTCCAATACTCTCTCATGAATAGAACCAAGGTACATTGTCATCTTTCTCTTTCAATGAGCAAAAGAACTAACACCATCAAAGAACGGTGGCTTGCCCCCAACATGATTGAACACAATTTGAGCCATTTTTCACACCGAAGGATGTTAAGCCTTGATTAAAACGGTGACCACGGCTCCGATACCACTTGTAAGGACCTAGATGGCTAGAGGGGGGGTGAATAGCCTATTAAAAATTCTACAAAAACCACTAAGCAAACTTGTTAGAATAACAAACGGCGTAAAGCAAGTTTTGCTTAGCCAAAGGTTGTGATGCAAGCCTCCTATCCACAAGTCTAGTAGATTAAGATCTCTAGTTCACACAAGAGCTAAGTCACTAAAGTTACACTAGAGAACAAGCTAACAACACTACTAGCAAAGCTACTACTAGAGCTACACAAGATAATCTAGTGAATGTAAATGCAAGAGAGAGGATAGTGATTCTTATACCGACGGTGGAGTGAAGATGTTGCCAATCACCAAGAAGATATATAATCAATTAATATTGACAACAATACAATATGGAGACCAATCACCGGGAGACAAGAGACACAATATTTTTGTTCACCCGGTGTTCACTTGTGCACCGACAAGCTACGTCACCGGTTGTGTCGACCAACACTTAGATGGTTCCCCGGTGTGACCCTCAAGTCACTTGCCCCTCAAGGCACGCCCCGCAAGGCACCGCAAGACGCCACTCTCAAGTGAGGTAACTCAATGACACGCGCAATCCAATAGAGTTGCTTTTGGCGTCCCGCCGAGGAAAGCACAAGAACCTCTCACAATCAACCGGAGGTGGCCAAGAACAATCACCTTCTCTTGCCAACGCCTCCAACAATCTCCAAGCCGGCTAGGAGCGGTACTCTCCAAGAGTAACAAGAAATCCACCGGCTAAACCACCCACAAGTGCCACTAGATGCCCTCAAGCTATGCAATGCACTTTGGGATCACTCAATCTCACTTTTGATTTGCAATCAAGCAAGAGAGATGAGTGGGAGGAGTTGCTTTAGCTCAAAGGATGCACAAGAGTGTTAGAAATGCCAAGAGACCTCCCCAAGGGCCGGCCAACGAGTATTTATAAGCATCCCATCCAAAAAGAGCCGTTGCAACTCCACTGACAGAAAACTCGGGACGACCGGACGCGTCCGGTCGAAACTGACCGGACGCTCCGGTCGCCCAACGGCTAAAATTCGAAACTGCGACCGGACGCGCCGGTCGTAACGACCGGACGCGCCGGTCGCTCAACGGTTCTTTCGCGATCCACTGACCGGACGCGCCGGTCGCAACGACCGGACGCGCTGGTCACGACCGGACGCGCCGGTCCCGTGACCCACCGGACGCGCCGGTCAACACAGAGCCGCGCACAGCGAAACAACGACCGGACGCGCTGAAGAACTGACCGGACGCCACAGTGCCCGCGTCCGGTGGGAGTCCAGTAAGCTCCCTGGACGACCGGACGCGTCCGATCGTGTGTGACCGGACGCGCACCGCGTCCGACGTCTTCGTGAACCGCTGTTCGCATGACCGGACGCGCCGGTCCCGCGAGTCACCGGACGCGCCGGTGGCAAACCCTCGCTCGCACGCCTGACCTCTGCGCAGTACTGACCGGACGCGCCGGACGCACAGTGACCGCGTCCGGTGCAGCGTCCGGTGCAGCGTCCGGTCACTTCTGTGACCGCGTTCGCCTCCGTTTCTTTTCCGACTTCCGGCGCAATGGAAAATAGGCATTTCATTTCCCCGAAATCGCCTGAATCCCGCGCTCGCACGCTCGGCGGGGAGGGAGAAAGGAACCCAAACCCTTCTCTACCCGCAAGCCACAGCGCGACCAATGCCACCTTTGCAAATGTGCCAACACCATCAAGTGTACATCTCCATGTGCTTGTGTGTTAGCTTTTTCTCAATCATTTTCAAAGGTTTTCCAGTTAGCTCACTAGGCCCTACATGCAATGCACTTCATGAATTCACCTAGTGGCACCCATGCGTCGAATAACCGATAAGACTTCCCCTCTTAATAGTTCGGCTATCGACCCTAAACCACTCACACCCTCTATGGTGTCTTGAGTGTAAAACAAAATGGCCCTATGGTTATACCTTTGCCTTGAGCCCATTTTGTTTCTCCAAATGATATGATCCACTTCATATCATCACATGACCATCTCGATCCATCGACCTTGATTTCACTTGCTCTTCACCGTTGCATCGGTCCGTCGGCGCCAAGTCTTGCTCAAGCTTCACCATCGCATGGTCCTTCGCTTCGAAGCCTCGACTTGCCCTTCACCTTCACAACCGGTCCATCAAGCCAAGCCTCATCTTGGTCTTCACCATCTTGGTCACATGAGTCAATGTCATGTCTCATATTCAATGACCACCTTTATCTAAATCATCCACTTAGATACAAAGGTTAGTCCTAGGTTTCATCAATTAGCCAAAACCAAACTAGGGACTTTCAATCTCCCCCTTTTTGGTAATTGATGACAACCCTCACAAAGATGATTTTGATAATAAAAGTTTTGAACTTGTCATACTTGTCCAATCATTTTGCTCATAAGTAAAGTTTGGACAACTATCACAAGCTCGGTTTTGGTAGCATTAGCTCCCCCTACATATGTGCATAGAGTTTGGATTGAAAGCTTAGCACATATGCATGGATAGAAGTGTTGGGAGAGTAATTCTACCAAAATGATGCTAAGGTGTAAGAAATGGACCTTTGAAGCGTGATACCAATCGGAGTTGCCTTTTACACCATCCTTAGCACCATGAAGTAACTAGACATCCATCAAAAACTCAAGAACCTCGTGAGATCAACATTATATGTAAAGGTTCTTGGACCACTTGTAAAAACTTTAGGCATGTCTAGATACCACACGTAAACTATTCCTATGCATGCTAGTAGATCATTTCATCATCCAAGTTCTATACTAGCATTGCACCACACAAGCATGTATATTGAATTTAAATACATGTGCAATGAGCAAGTCATATGAATATGCACAAACAAATGCAACAACTTTGTTTATGAGCTTGCTCCCCCTACTTGTGTGCATCAAAAATTTTATTTACCCCTTTATCATGTTGAATCATCTTTTTCTCTCCCCCTTTGTCAACAACTTACCCAAAAATGGGATCAAATTGTGGAGAGAAAAAATGTTTAATGGAGTAGGTTAAAATTTATCAAGTTTGGTTCAACCTAGAACACTTGCCAAAGATATTTAATTCGATTTGAACCAAAGACAAGCTTCTTCACACCTCCTAATAAGGGTTATCTTGCCTATGTTGAATTAAACACTTATAGCAAATCTTCTAGATTCAACACTAGGTTTGCAAGCTCACAAACTTGTCATATGCCACCACTAGATCAAAACAATCAAAGAGGCAATAGTGGTAACATATATCCATCAAATTCATTTGATTTATCATGAATGCTCATGCATACCACTTATTATGTCTACATGCTCTAGCAAGTCCTTAGCATAGGATGAATGATATGTCAATCAACTTTACCTTGCAATGTCGAAGGAGAGGCATGTCAATAAGTGGGTGGGGTGCATTCAACTCATGTTTGAGAAATCAAGAATGTTCAATTCATTCCTTAGCTTGCAAAACCTCTTTTCATCAAGTGGCTTAGTGAGAATATCGGCAAGTTGATCATCGGTGCCAACACTTTCAATGGCAATATCTCCCTTTTGTTGATGATCTCTAATGAAATGATGCCTTATGTCAATATGCTTTGTTCTTCCATGTTGAACCGGGTTTTGTATCATCTTGATTGCACTCTCATTATCACATAGCAATGGCACATTTTTGAAGTTGAGGCCATAATCCTTCAAAGTTGATTTCATCCATAGCAATTGTGCACAACAACTCCCCGCACTCACATATTCGGCTTCGGCGGTAGAGATTGCCACACTATTTTGTTTCTTTGAGGACCATGACACAAGTGATCTTCCAAGTAATTGACATGTGCCACTTGTGCTCTTTCTATTGATCTTGCAACCCCCATAGTCGGAGTCCGAATATCCAATCAATTCAAACTTTGACCCCTTGGGATACCATAGTCCAACATCTCTTGTTTGCTTTAAGTACCTCAATATTCTCTTTGCAGCCGTGAGATGACTCTCTCTAGGTGAGGCTTGATATCTTGCACACATGCAAACACTAAACATGACATCCGGCCTTGATGCGGTGACATAAAGTAGACTTCCAATCAAAGACCGATATTCCTTTTGATTCACCATTTTGCCATCAAGATCACTATCCAAATTTCCATTTGTACCCATTGGAGTTGAAATTGGCTTTGCATCTTGCATCCCAAACTTCTTCAACATGTCCCTTATGTATTTCCCTTGACTCACAAATGTCCCATTCTTCAATTGCTTGACTTGGAGACCAAGGAAGTAGCTAAGTTCACCAATCATAGACATTTCAAACTCTTTGGCCATCATAGCACCAAATTCTTCACAATAAGCTTGATCGGTTGATCCAAAGATGATGTCATCAACATATATTTGCACTATGAATAGATCATTTCCAATCTTCTTGGTGAATAGAGTTGTATCAACCTTGCCCATCTTGAATCCCTTAGAGAGAAGGAAATCCCTTAGTCTCTCATACCATGCTCTAGGTGCTTGCTTCAAGCCATATAAAGCCTTCTTCAACTTGTACACATGGTTGGGTTTCTTGTCATCTTCAAATCCGGGCGGTTGCTCAACGAAGACTAACTCATTGATGATCCCATTGAGAAATGCACTTTTGACATCCATTTGATATAGTTTGATGTTATGTGCACAAGCAAAAGCCAATAAAATCCTTATTGCCTCCAATCTTGCCACGGGAGCATATGTCTCATCATAGTCAAGACCTTCAACTTGAGTGTAACCTTGAGCAACTAGTCTTGCTTTGTTTCTCACTACAATGCCATCTTGATCTTGCTTGTTTTTGAACACCCACTTGGTTCCAATCACATTGTAGTCATTTGGCCTTTCTACCAACTCCCAAACATCATTTCTAGTGAAATTGTTAAGCTCTTCTTGCATAGCCATGATCCAATCGGTATCCCTCAAAGCTTCTTCTATCTTCTTTGGTTCTATGGTTGACACAAATGATGCATGCTCACAAAACATAGCCAATCTTGATCTTGTTTGCACACCACTTCTAATATCACCAATAACACTATCAATGGGGTGATCTCTTGCAATATGTTGTGGTTGGAGTACTTGCACTTGATTGCTTGAGCTTGGTTGATCACTTGATGTATCTTGATGAGATATACTAGCACCATAATCTTGCACTTGAGAGTCACTAGCTAGCTTGAATGGAGAATTGAGCACTTGATCTTTATCATCATTTTGAATATCAATTACTTGCTTTGCTCTAATGTCTCCAATGTCCATGTTCTTCATTGCTTCCACTAATAGAGTTCCACCAATATCATCTAGATTTTCTTCTTCATCTTGTGACCCATTGGTTTCATCAAATTGCACATCATGGACTTCTTCTAGAATGCCACTTGAATTGTTCCAAACTTTATAAGCTTTGCTTGTAGTTGAATAACCAAGTAGGAACCCCTCATCACATCTCTTGTCAAACTTCCCCAATCTAGTGCCCTTCTTCAAGATATAGCATTTGCAACCAAATACCCTAAAGTAAGAAATATTGGGCTTTCTTCCATGAAGTAGCTCATATGGGGTCTTCTCTAGCAATGGATGACAATACAGTCTATTGATGTAGTAGCAAGCGGTATTGATTGCTTCATCCCAAAATGATTGACTCACATTGTACTCATGAAGCATTGATCTAGCCATATCAAGCAATGTTCTATTCTTCCTTTCAACTAGGCCATTTGATTGTGGAGTGTACTTGGCCGAGAATTGATGTCCAATGCCATAATGATCACAAAGTTCTTCAATTCTTGTATTCTTGAATTCACTTCCATTGTCACTTCTCACTTTCTTGATTCTAATCTCAAACTCATTGTGAACTCTAGTGAGAAATGTCTTGAAGGTGTCAACCACTTCACTTTTGTCACTAAGAAAGAATACCCATGTGAATCTTGTGAAATCATCCACTATGACAAAACCATACTTGTTGCCGCCTATGCTTGTATATGTTGTTGGTCCAAATAGATCCATGTGCATCAACTCAAATGCTTTGCATGTGCTCATTGTACTCTTCTTTGGATGTGAGCTTCCAACTTGCTTCCCGGCTTGACATGCACTACAAAGCTTATTCTTCTCAAATTCAACATCTTTCAAACCATTGACAAGATTGTGAGTTGTAAGCTTCTTCAATTGTTTCATGCCAACATGACCAAGCCTTCTATGCCAAAGCCAACCCATGCTTGATTTGGAGACTAAGCAAGTTGTCAAAGAAGTTTCTCTAGCATTGAAGTCAACTAGGTAGAGATTCTCATATCTAAAGCCCTTGAATGCCACATTTGAACCATCCACACTAATAACTTCCACATCATCAACCCCAAAAATGCATTTGTAGCCTAGATCACATATTTGTGCCACGGATAGAAGATTGAAATCCAAGCTTTCAACTAGCAACACATTGGAGATACTCATGTCATTTGATATTGCAATCTTACCCAAGCCAATAACCTTGCCTTTCTTGTTATTGCCAAATGTGATAGAATCAACACCACTATCATTGTCATTGATTGAGTCAAACATTCTTGATGTACCGGTCATGTGTTGAGTGCACCCACTATCAATAATCCAATGCCTTCCTCCGGCTTTGTAATTGACCTACAAGCAAATCAATGAAGCTTAGGTACCCATTTTTGCTTGGGTCCTTGTAGGTTAGTAACTAAGCTCTTTGGTACCCAAATAGCCTTCTTCTTTGGGCCCACAATTGGTGTACCAACAAACTTAGCTTGCACACCCTTCACACCCTTGGTAAGCACATAGCAAGAATCAAAAGGTATAGTATTAACAAGGTTCTTGCTTTGGTTCCTTTTATTGCAATTATGCTCTAGGTGCCCAACTTGCTTGCATCTATTGCAAAATCGACCATTGCCCTTCACAAAGCTAGGCTTTGGAGTTGCAAAGGCCGACTTGCCTTTCTTGGGGGTGTAGCCCAATCCCTCTTTGTTAAGAGAGAACCTTTGGCTACCCAAGCACTTAAGCAAGCGGGCCTCACCACCATAGGCCTTGCCTAAGGCGTGAGTGAGCTCATCCACCTCTCTCTTGAGAGTCTCATTCTCAACCATT
Organism: Saccharum hybrid cultivar R570; assembly: GCA_038087645.1. Taxonomy (NCBI): domain Eukaryota; kingdom Viridiplantae; phylum Streptophyta; class Magnoliopsida; order Poales; family Poaceae; genus Saccharum; species Saccharum hybrid cultivar. The sequence goes on along the minus strand of JAQSUU010000119.1, from coordinate 24,326,748 downwards.
AGTGAGGCATCACAAGTGAAACCATCACTAGTAGTGGAGGTAGAGTTGGTGGTGGTGGATGAAGAGCTACAAGAAGGGTTAGCATTTGACATGATGATAGGTTCATTAAAGGATTCATCAATTATATCACATGTAACACCTATATCACATGATACAATAACCTCCTCCTTTGCTTGTTGCTCAAGTAGCAAAGAGTGAGCCTTTTCAAGCTTGGAATGAGCCTTATCAAGATCCTCATGGTCTTCCACTAGACTCTCATGAGTGGTCTTAAGCTCACTAAGGACTTTCTCAAGTATTGCTACTTTCATTGAAAGCTTCTTACACTCTTTGTCCTTGGCAATGGCTATGTCTCTAGTTTGTTGCAACAAGTCATATAGTTGTTCTTTAGTTGGTTCATCATCATCATTTTCATTATCATTATCATTATCACTATCATGAGCATATTCCATTTCACTTTCATCATCACTCTCATCATATAATACCTTAGCTTCTTTAGCCATGAAGCATGAAGAGGATGAATCAAATAGTGATGGCTTCTTGTTGATAGCAATGGAAGCAAAAGCCTTGTTGGATGATTCTTCTTCTTCTTCTTCTTCATCACTTTCCCAAGTGATCACATAGGCACCATTCTTGCCTTTCTTGAATGTCATCTTGGCCTCTCTCTTCTTCTTCTTCTCAAACTTGCCCCTCTTGTTGTTCTTCTTCTTGTCATAGGGACATTCCGCTTGAAGATGCTCGGTGCTATCACAATTGAAGCACTTTCTTTGTTGCTCATTGCTCTTGAAATTGTCATTTCTCTTTTTGAAGCCTCTTCTTTTGATAAACATTTTGCCAATGTTTTTGACAACTAGAGCAAGTGTCTCATCATCAACTTCTAATTCTTCATCTTCTTCATCGTCATCTTCTTCTTGAATTGAAGCTTTGCCCTTTGAGGAGGTGGCCTTGAATGCCACGGTCTTCTTCTTCTTTTCTTCCTCCTTCTCATCAACATCTTGATCATACTTGTCAAAGGTCAATACCTCTCCAAGCAAATCATTAGGCTTTATTGTTTCAAGCCCATCTCTTTGTAGCATCATGATCAACATCTTGAATCTTTTAGGTAAGCTCAACAAGAACTTGTGGCAAAAATCTTGGTCTTGTGTCTTGTGCCCTAAGCTCTTGAGATCATTCACAATGACTTGCAATCTATGAAACATTTCTAAAATTGTTTCCTCTTCTTTCATCTTGAAGTTCTCAAACTCACTCTTGAGCCCATATAGCTTGGCACTCTTCACAACCTTAGTGCCCTCATATGTCTCACTTAACCTTGTCCACACTTCATTTGCCAATTCCAAATCCTTGATGCCCTCAAATACTTTTGTGTCAATACCATTGTAAAGTGTATTGAGAGCCATTCTATTGCATGTTCTATTTGCTCTATCTTCATCGGTGAGAAGATCGGGATCAATGATAGCAAAATCATTCTCGGTGACTTCCAATACTCTCTCATGAATAGAACCAAGGTACATTGTCATCTTTCTCTTTCAATGAGCAAAAGAACTAACACCATCAAACAACGGTGGCTTGCCCCCAACATGATTGAACACAATTTGAGCCATTTTTCACACCGAAGGATGTTAAGCCTTGATTAAAACGGTGACCACGGCTCCGATACCACTTGTAAGGACCTAGATGGCTAGAGGGGGGGTGAATAGCCTATTAAAAATTCTACAAAAACCACTAAGCAAACTTGTTAGAATAACAAACGGCGTAAAGCAAGTTTTGCTTAGCCAAAGGTTGTGATGCAAGCCTCCTATCCACAAGTCTAGTAGATTAAGATCTCTAGTTCACACAAGAGCTAAGTCACTAAAGTTACACTAGAGAACAAGCTAACAACACTACTAGCAAAGCTACTACTAGAGCTACACAAGATAATCTAGTGAATGTAAATGCAAGAGAGAGGATAGTGATTCTTATACCGACGGTGGAGTGAAGATGTTGCCAATCACCAAGAAGATATATAATCAATTAATATTGACAACAATACAATATGGAGACCAATCACCGGGAGACAAGAGACACAATATTTTTGTTCACCCGGTGTTCACTTGTGCACCGACAAGCTACGTCACCGGTTGTGTCGACCAACACTTAGATGGTTCCCCGGTGTGACCCTCAAGTCACTTGCCCCTCAAGGCACGCCCCGCAAGGCACCGCAAGACGCCACTCTCAAGTGAGGTAACTCAATGACACGCGCAATCCAATAGAGTTGCTTTTGGCGTCCCGCCGAGGAAAGCACAAGAACCTCTCACAATCAACCGGAGGTGGCCAAGAACAATCACCTTCTCTTGCCAACGCCTCCAACAATCTCCAAGCCGGCTAGGAGCGGTACTCTCCAAGAGTAACAAGAAATCCACCGGCTAAACCACCCACAAGTGCCACTAGATGCCCTCAAGCTATGCAATGCACTTTGGGATCACTCAATCTCACTTTTGATTTGCAATCAAGCAAGAGAGATGAGTGGGAGGAGTTGCTTTAGCTCAAAGGATGCACAAGAGTGTTAGAAATGCCAAGAGACCTCCCCAAGGGCCGGCCAACGAGTATTTATAAGCATCCCATCCAAAAAGAGCCGTTGCAACTCCACTGACAGAAAACTCGGGACGACCGGACGCGTCCGGTCGAAACTGACCGGACGCTCCGGTCGCCCAACGGCTAAAATTCGAAACTGCGACCGGACGCGCCGGTCGTAACGACCGGACGCGCCGGTCGCTCAACGGTTCTTTCGCGATCCACTGACCGGACGCGCCGGTCGCAACGACCGGACGCGCTGGTCACGACCGGACGCGCCGGTCCCGTGACCCACCGGACGCGCCGGTCAACACAGAGCCGCGCACAGCGAAACAACGACCGGACGCGCTGAAGAACTGACCGGACGCCACAGTGCCCGCGTCCGGTGGGAGTCCAGTAAGCTCCCTGGACGACCGGACGCGTCCGATCGTGTGTGACCGGACGCGCACCGCGTCCGACGTCTTCGTGAACCGCTGTTCGCATGACCGGACGCACCGGTCCCGCGAGTCACCGGACGCGCCGGTGGCAAACCCTCGCTCGCACGCCTGACCTCTGCGCAGTACTGACCGGACGCGCCGGACGCACAGTGACCGCGTCCGGTGCAGCGTCCGGTGCAGCGTCCGGTCACTTCTGTGACCGCGTTCGCCTCCGTTTCTTTTCCGACTTCCGGCGCAATGGAAAATAGGCATTTCATTTCCCCGAAATCGCCTGAATCCCGCGCTCGCACGCTCGGCGGGGAGGGAGAAAGGAACCCAAACCCTTCTCTACCCGCAAGCCACAGCGCGACCAATGCCACCTTTGCAAATGTGCCAACACCATCAAGTGTACATCTCCATGTGCTTGTGTGTTAGCTTTTTCTCAATCATTTTCAAAGGTTTTCCAGTTAGCTCACTAGGCCCTACATGCAATGCACTTCATGAATTCACCTAGTGGCACCCATGCGTCGAATAACCGATAAGACTTCCCCTCTTAATAGTTCGGCTATCGACCCTAAACCACTCACACCCTCTATGGTGTCTTGAGTGTAAAACAAAATGGCCCTATGGTTATACCTTTGCCTTAAGCCCATTTTGTTTCTCCAAATGATATGATCCACTTCATATCATCACATGACCATCTCGATCCATCGACCTTGATTTCACTTGCTCTTCACCGTTGCATCGGTCCGTCGGCGCCAAGTCTTGCTCAAGCTTCACCATCGCATGGTCCTTCGCTTCGAAGCCTCGACTTGCCCTTCACCTTCACAACCGGTCCATCAAGCCAAGCCTCATCTTGGTCTTCACCATCTTGGTCACATGAGTCAATGTCATGTCTCATATTCAATGACCACCTTTATCTAAATCATCCACTTAGATACAAAGGTTATCCTAGGTTTCATCAATTAGCCAAAACCAAACTAGGGACTTTCAACGTGTAAATCGATTTCGGAGCCTATGGTATGTTCGGCTCAAACCGTTCACCTATCTTTCATCAAGGTTAACACTACCTTCAAATGGACCGAAACGGGCTCCCACTTGAGCCTCGTCATCTAGCAGTTCCATCAGGTGCGTCCAAAATGATTTCTTAGCCTATGGTACGTTCGGCGCTACCATTGCACCTATCTTTCACCTACACTAACATTGTCTCGAAACGGACTAGAATGAGATTGCACTTGACCCACGTCACATAGGAGTTCCATTGGGTGCGTCCAAAACAATTTCCGAGCCTATGGTATGTTCCGCGCAAACCGTGCACCTATCTTGCGTCAAGATTAGCACTATCTCCAAACAAACCAAAACAAGTTTCCACTTGAGCCTCGTTAACTAGGAGTATCATCGGGTGCATCCAAAATGATTTCTGAGCCTATGGTACTTTGGCGTAAACCATGGACCTATCTTGCCCCGGCACTAACGTTGTCTCCAAACGGACCGAAATGAGATTCCACATGACCCAAGTCACCTAGGTGTTCCATCTGGTGCATCCATAATGATTTTTGAGCCCATGGTACGTTTAGCGCAAACCGTGCACCTCTAGCGTCAAGATTGTTAGTATCTTCAAACAGACCGAAACAAGATTCTACATGACCCATGTCACCTAGGAGCACCATCGGGTGCATGCAAAATCATTTATGAGCCTGTGGTAATTTGGCGCAAACCGTGCACCAATCTTGCAGGGACACTACTGCTGTCTCCAATCAGACCAAAATGAGATTCCACATGTCCCAAGTCACCTAGGAGTTCCATCAGGTGTGTCCATAATGATTTTTGAGCCTATGGTATGTTCGGCACAAACCTGCACCAATCTAGCATCGAGAATGTTAGTATCTCTAAATGGACCAAAATAAGATTCTACAAGAACAAATGTAACAGAACCGCCCAATTATACGAAATTAAGTAAGAAAATCATCCCAAACACGGACGATTTAGTAAACTTAAGCCCGTATAACCCGGTAGTCCGTGAAATCACGACGGATTTCAAACCAATTCACATATCAGCCAAGATCGTACTAAGTTTAGCGGTCACCATCATAAGTTACATAAAAGTTTGCATCACAGAATACATCAGAGTTTAAACATAGTTATTACAAACCAGGTTCAAATAAGAGTAGCGGAAGCATTTAGTTCAATACACACACTCACACAGAGTTCGAAATAAGGTGCCAGATCAGGATCATCTCCAACAAAAGCATCAGATGAGGCGTAAGGAATGACCACTGCCCATGGTCCTAAGCTTCGCCCATCGTAGGGTAAAGGCAGTTGATATAGTAGCCGTAATACATCTGCCCATCTGCAACAAGTGGGAACAAAGCCCTGAGTACGAGAAGGTACTCAGCTAGACTTACTCGACATAACCGAAAATAAAGTGACACCAAGGAATCATGCAAGGCTTGATAGTGGGGTAGCTGACTCATTTGCGAAAGGCATTTTTATCTTTAAAGAACCTTGTTCTAGAAGTTATTATACCAAGTTAATTATTATTATCCTGCCGACTACATTTGCACCTGTACTAAAGTAAACATATAATTAAACAAGGAATGATAACCAATGATCATTAACATCTTCCATAATGTCATATTTCTCATAACTGTCCAAGTGTTCCATTAACATAACTACGATGAAGTAACTCAAGTCAAGTGTTCACTATCCAGTGAACGATGGCGATTCGAATCGATTATTAACCAGCTGGTAATTTATTCCTCACACAAACCTCACTCACCCGCTAAAGTGAGGTATTGGTCACCGAGTCAACTATTCAGGTAAAGTCGCGAGTTTGCCAGGAACCACATGTACCTGGGGGCCGCCCGACTGCTCTTTCGCCTTATCATCGCGCCCCCGTATCCTGCCACTACTGCTCCGGTACAGTGCGTTGCGGGCAATCCACTCGGCACGAATAATCTCCCAGCTTCGCGGTCGAAAGGTACATTATTTGGCCAGCTAAATGTGAGGCATGCGTTCAACATGACTCGAGGCCCAACAACGGTCGGTCCTTAATCGACACAGACGGAAAACACTACAGTCCGAAACCCTGTAAGTCTCCGTCCGGTCTCAGATTCATTTCGACACTTAGTTATTCCCATAAGACATACTTTCTCAAACAGATCCAGGTAACCACCTATGGCTCGCAGGTGACAGGCAATCACCCGACTTCTACCGGTCTAAGTAAACTAAGCATTTCTTGACTGCGAATACCAAGGTAACAAGGATATGGTAGAGCAAGGGTAAACAAGGTATAATGCAGCAACGGTTGCAAACAACTCCTAAACGTAATGCACCAATTAAGTAAAGCATTTAATAAAATATTTGCAAACCGGGGGAGAAATGCTCCGGGGCTTGCCTCTCTCAAAAGAGCTCGGACGGTGGTTAGGGCACTCTGGAAGATCTTCACCGACCTCCTCTTCGGCTTCGGGAACCTCCTGCTCCGGCACCTCGGCCTGCTCTTCTGGATCCTCGGGAACTGCTACCGGGGTCGCTTCCTATGATCCTGTATGATGCAGAAGTATAAGTGCTCATGCCTAGGTGCGTGCAGAGATGACATGAGATGATGACAATGCATGAAATGTAGATGCACATGTTTACTTTATTTGTTATAGAGTGGAATTTCAACTCTTCTACAAGGTAGTCTACATCATCCAAGAACATGTACTCATAAACTACCACCAACAGTCTCTACCAAGCAAAGTTACCCCAGCACCCTAAGAGGCTTCAAAGATACACCAAAGCAAGTTTATCAATTAAATCTTTGCATTAAAATGTTAATTTAAACCTAGTTGACGCTATGTTTGAACAGCAACACTTATTTTGGTAACTTGGAAAAATATGGTAACTTGGTACATTAGCATGTCACAAAAATTTCATTGCAATTTGAGCACTAGAGCTTTCTACACAAAAATAACAACCTAGGGTTTAAAAATGAGCATGAAAATATTTTATACTATGAAAAGTATCAAACAACAGATTTCTCATTTTTCTTAGATCCTACATAGTAAACAATCACTGTAGAAAAATTATTACTTGCATGTTTTATTCACATTTATTTAATTAACAAAAATAACAATTATTAGCAATAAAAAGCATTTGAACTACACATAAAAATTTTTCTACAGAACAGACATGATACATAATTTTCCTAGCAAGTACATTGCACAAGAAGATTAACAAACTTGAAACCACATTTTTCTGATTTTTCTATGATTTATTACCTATTTATCAAGAAAACACCAATTCCAAGGATTAAATAAAATCCTACAGAAAAGTAGTGCAATATTGACATGCAATATTTTTATATTGTAGATCTGGTTCTAATAAGTCCGTAGAAATTTATTTCACAATTTTTGGAGCTAAAATGAGCAAGTTATGGATTTTTGAAACCCTTTTTAAAATTTTGGGAAAACAATTATTTAAATCCCTATTTGAAAACCGGCTGGCTAATGCTACGTGCACCCACACACTGAACACAGAGACAACCCACGAGACCGACAGGTGGGCCCGTGACCCCACACGTCAGTCACAGAGAAGAGGGAATGAACTCCGACGTCCACAGCTCGCCGACGGCGAGGTCTCCGGCCAAGCCAGAGGCACCACGAGAACCACCGCACGGTTGTGAACTCAGTGATGCACGTGGGGTGGCCAGCGGAGCTCGGGGGACTGGTCACCGCCGTTCATGGCAGAACGGTGGCACGGTGGACCGCCGGCTGGCCAGCTCCGGCCAAGGAACGGGACAAGAAAAGGTGCTCGAGCACCGGTGAGCCAAGGCGAACAAGATGCGCGCGCTGGAAGGGAGTAAGGTGGAGCGGAGAGAGGTGTTCCACGGAGCGGGCAAGTTCGGTGAGCTCGGTCGGTGCTCCGACGAGCAATTCACGCGGAGAGAAGGCTTACCACGGCCGATTCCGGTGTGTGCAGGGTTCGCCCGAGGGAGGAGAAGCTCTGGGCGAGATGGAGCGGCTTGCGATGAGCTAGCGTGGCTGGAACGGCAACGTCGGCGATGGCGGTGGCGGCGACAGAGGAGCAGGAGCCGCGTTCGGAAATGGTGAGCGCATGAGGGAGGAAGGAGTGGGCGCGGGGGTTAAGGTGCTGTCGGGAGCATACTTGGACGGGATTCCATCCCGGTGCGGGGGCTCCGACCGGGCGGTCAGCCACCGGCTACGGCCGCCGGTGCGGCGCGTCCACGCGGCGGAGCGCGCGCGCAGTTTGGGCACGCCGCGCGGGGCGCAGGCGGGCGAGCGGCATGCGCCCGGTCCACTGGACCGCGGACGCGCGCGGGAGCGCGGGGGCGATAATGGGCTGGGCCGGCTTGCGGATGCAGGCCAGAAGTGAGGCGGCGGCCCGATAACAAGAAATCCGATTTTTCATTTTATTTTTCAAGGAATTTTTCAATTAATTTCAATTCTCGGTTTTCAAATTTGAATTTGAGCAAGAAGATGATCTTTTTTGAAAATGGCCCAAAAATAAAAGTGGTTTAGAATTTAATTCTCTACAACTTTGATAAAAGGGCCAACTCCAAAATCGCCACAGATTTTGAATTAGAGAATAAAAGCTAATTAGGAAGGGTTTTTGACCAATTTCTAATAATATTTTTAAAAGCAAATTTTTGTCAAAACTTTAGTTGTCAAATTGCTCCAAAAATTGCACTAATTACTTCTTAGTGATTTAAAATTTATAACTACCCATGTTTCTTGAGTCAAACCAAATTTTAGGAGGATGAATCAAGTATAGGCATTATATGCAATAATTTTCCCGCACACCTGTTTTAACTAAAAGTACACTCTAATTCCACATATGATCATGCATGCAATGACATGTTATGCTTATGATTTGCAATGATAATGCTCGAGTAACACCGGGGTGTTACAGCCCTCCCCCCTTATAAAAATCTCATCCCAAGATTTGGGTTACGAACCATTTGTTATAAAAATCTTCATAGGCTTTTTGTAGATATTCACCCGTTTCCCAAGATGCATCTCCCTCATCATGATGACTCCATTGTATCTTATATGTTTTCACCACACTGTTTCGAGTAGCTCTCTTTAGAGTCCAAAACTCGAACCGGCTGCTCGCGATATACCAAATCTGACTTGAGCTTTATGCCTCGGGGTTCAATTCTTTCCTCTGGAACGCGCAAACACTTTTTGAGATGCGATACATGAAAAACTGGGAATATAGCACTCATTGTCTTGGGTAACTCTAACTTATAAGCTACTGGACCTTTTCTTTCCAAGATTTTGTATGGTCCCACAAATCTGGCTGCAAGCTTTCTGCGCACTCCAAATCGTTTCTTCTTCATTGGCGTGACTTTCAGGTAAACATAGTCACCAGCCTCGAACACAAGCGGTCTTCTCCTTTTATTCGCATAGCTTTTCTGACGTGACTGAGCTGCTTTCATATTTTGCTGAATGATATGAACTTTCCTTTCAGCTTCTTCTACAAAGTCAATACCATAATATCTTCTCTCACCTGGCTCAACCCAGTTTAGAGGTGTCCTACACTTTCTGCCATACAGGGCTTCGAAAGGTGCCATTTTGATACTCTCTTGATAACTATTATTGTAAGCAAACTCTGCTAAAGGCAACCATGACTCCCATGAACCTCTGGAAGATAAAACACAGGCTCTCAGCATATCCTCCAGAACAGCATTAACCCTTTCGGTCTGGCCATCTGTTTGAGGATGATAGGCGGTACTACGAATCAAACTAGTTCCCAAACCTTTGTGCAGATGCTCCCAAAAATGAGCAGTGAACTGTGACCCTCTATCAGACACTAGTCTTCGGTATGCCATGCAATCTCACAATCTCAGCAACATACTTCTCAGCGTATTGAGGTGGTCGATAATCTGTCTTGACAGGCAAAAAGTGAGCTAACTTTGTAAGACGATCCACTATTACCCAAATCGAATCATGGCCTTTCGAAGTAGTGGGTAAACCTGTGATGAAATCCATACTGATATCGTCCCACTTCCAACTAGGTACGGACAAGGGTTGTAACAATCCGACCGATTTCATATGAATAGCTTTCACTCTGCAACATGTGTCACACCTGGCCACATAAGCTGCAATCTCTTTCTTCATCTTGGTCCACCAATATCGAGGTCTCAGTTCTTGGTACATCTTACTACTGCCAGGATGAATGGATAGCTTCGAAAGATGAGCTTCATCCATAAGTTTGTTCTTAAGCTCCCTATCCTTGGGAACAACAAGACGGTCATCAAACCACAACACGTCCTGCTCATCTACTCTAAAGTGCTTTGATGGTTCTTCTTTAATTTTCTCTTTGATATGAAATATCCCTTTGTCAGTTTTCTGGCCTTCTATTATCTTACTCTCCAAGGAGCAATTGATCTGAATACTATGCAACACCGCAGGGTGCATCAGATCAAAACCATCTTCGAGCAAGGGTTGCACATCCAGGCAATGTGACTTCCTACTCAAAGCATCTGCCACTACATTGGCCTTTCCCGGATGATACTGTACATTCAAGTTGTAATCTTTGATCAATTCTAACCATCTCCGCTATCTCATGTTCAACTCTGGTTGGGTAAAAATGTACTTGAGACTCTTGTGATCGGTGAAAATATTGCACACATTACTAAGTAAGTAATGTCACCAAATCTTCAAGGCATGCACCACAGTGGCAAGCTCAAGATCATGCGTCGGATAGTTGACTTCATGTTTTCTCAACTGGCGGGAGGCATAAGCAATGACTCTTCCTTCTTGCATAAGAACACATCCCAATCCTATTTTCGATGCGTCGCAAAATACATCAAAAGGTTTCTCAATGTCCGGTTGTGCAAGAACTGGAGCAGTGGTCAACAGTTTCCACAAGGTGTGGAAAGCTGTCTCACACTCCTCTGTCCACACAAACTTGTGATCTTTCTGTAACAAACTTGTCATCGGCTTGGCGATCTTCGAGAAGTCTGGGATGAAGCGGCGATAGTAACCAGCTAAGCCTAAGAAACTTCTAACTTCTGACACCGTGTTTGGTGTCTTCCAATCCATGACCTCTTGCACTTTGCTCGGATCTACTGAAACTCCATTTTCTGATAGAATATGACCAAGGAAAGGAACTTTCTTCAACCAAAATTCACACTTGCTGAACTTAGCATACAACTTATGATCTCTAAGTCTGGTCAAAACAATTCTCAGATGCTCTTCATGATCTTTCTCGTTCTCGGAGTAGACTAGAATATCATCAATAAACACAACCACAAACTTGTCCAACTCCGGCATGAAAACCGTATTCATCAGATACATAAAGTATGCAGGAGCATTTGTTAAGCCAAAGGACATAACAAGATACTCGTACAACCCGTATCTGGTGGAAAAGGCGGTTTTCGGTATATCTTGTGGCTTAATCTTTATCTGGTGGTAACCCAATCTTAGATCTATCTTGGAGAACACCCTAGCCTTGGCTAACTGATCGAACAAAACATCAATATGAGGCAAGGGATACTTGTTCTTGATGGTTACAGCATTAAGAGGCCTATAATCCACACATTCTCAAAGTACCCTCTTTCTTCTTCACAAACAAGGCAGGACATCCCCATTCAGACTTACTTGGCTGGATAAATCCCTTTTTCAACAGTTCCTCTAATTGCTTCTTCAGCTCAGCTAACTCATCCGGAGGCATCCTATAAGGTCTCCTTGAAATGGGAGCTGTCCCAGGGATTAACTCAATCCCAAACTCAACCTCTCTATCTGGAGGAAGACCAGGTAACTCTTCTGGGAACATGTCTGGAAATTCACACACTACCGGAATCTGATGAATAGGAATAACTTCCATAGCACAGGTCACACTCACAAGGTCTGTTCTCCTAGGCAATGGTACCTAAAAAGTACCCTCTGCCTGGGGATCCTTAAGGGTAAGCACTCGATTTCCGGTATCTAAAACTGCTCCCCAGTCCTTCATCCAATTCATTCCTATTATCACATCTAGAACTAGTCCGGGCATAATTATCAGATTTACTCAAAACCTTCGACTGCCTAACTCAAGGGTTGCCCCCCTAACCATCTGATTGGTTAAAACATCAGCCCCAGCTGAACTTATACGATAACCATAACTCAACTCTGTGCATAGTTGTTCATGCTTCCGTGCAAATGCTTGACTCATAAAAGAATGCGATGATCCAGAATCAAAGAGAACAACTGCAGGATGTTGATTAACAAGAAACTTACCAGCGGTTACGGGCTCTCCCTCAGGAATCTCATCCACGGTGGTGTGGTGCACACGAGCAGTATAGGTCTGTTGCTTCTTTTTGGGAGGGTAAGGGCAGAATTTTGAAAAGTGGCCTGGCTGACCACAATTGTAGCAGGGCCCCTTCACTGTACCAGCAGATCCTATTGCTCCCTTGGAATTGCTCTGTTCCGCAGCTGCGGTGATCTTTGCTGGCGGCACGGCCATCTTGTACGGCTTCTGTGGTCCCTTGTAGTTTTGGGTCTTATGCTGTGGCGGCCTAAACCTTGCACCAGGTGCAGACGGGCGGTAGGCAGGGCGGTTAGCAGTGACAACTCTGGGCTGGGATGGTCCTGATTCAAAGACCCTCTTGCGAGTCTTGGATGCAGTGTACGCATTGTTATTCTTCTCTTGCTTCAAGCAATCGCTGATGAAGTCATTGAATCTGGCGTGAGTATTGGTACCCACATGCTTCATCATCTTCGGACTTAACCCTCTCTTGAAACTAGCAATCTTTTTCGCATCTGTGTCGACCATGTCGGGAGCATAATGACTTAAGTTGTTAAAGGCATGCAAATACTGTGTCACAGTCTTGGTGCCCTGATTTAAGGCCAAGAACTCTCCTAACTTCATCTCGACCAACCCTGGGGGAATATAAACTCCCCTAAAGGCTTCAGTGAACTCTCTCCAAGTAATCTGGGCATTGGGAGGAAAGGTGGTGCGGTGATGCTTCCACCACATCCCTGCTGGTCCCTGTAACTAATGTGCAGCATATTCTGTTTTTAGAACTTCTGTCAGTCTCAACACACGGAACTTATCTTCCATAGTGTTGATCCATTCTTCAGCGTCAAGTGGCTCTGTTGCTTCCTTGAAAATAGGTGGCCTGGTATCCATGAAGTCATTGAAGTTGCTGTACTGGTTCACCCCATTGCCACCACCTTGGTTGTTACCACGTTGGATATTGTTGGCAATGGTACGCAGGAAATCTTCCATGTTCTTCTGGGATTGTTCAGCATTGCGCTGACTTCAAAGAAACTGCGCAAAGAATACTTCTGCAGTGAGCGGTGGAGGAGGCAGCAAATGTGGTTCTGGTTGTGGCTCATTATGGTTGACATTGTTTCCACCACTCCCACCAGCTCTTGCACCGTTACCACCGGTTTCAGCGGCCTCATACGTGGCGCGGCGAGTGTTTGCCATCTGCATATTTCAGCAACAAGTAACCATTAAGCGAAGTTGTAGTAATTGTAATTGAATGAACAATTATGCCATAATGAATTCATTGGAGAGAACAAGTCATACAATAAAACAAAGGCACAATAATCACATTCCAATTAAAACAACACCACTAATCAAATTACTTCAACTGCAAACATCGCGTCCAATACAACCACATTGCCAGCATACATACACTGGACTTTTATGCGCTCGGACATCGCATACATAACCAAGTTCCAAAGTACTGCCAAGTCTCAAGATCGAAACGAGATACATCGGGATACATGAAACCAAAAGAAGGTCATCACGACTGGGCCTAGCAGCTACGCAAAGCAACTAGTCTACTCCTCAGGGCCATCGTCGGGGTCAGAGACATCACCACTACCACCATCAGTAGCGGCATCGTCGTCGTCGGAAAGTGCGACTATAGGCTCGTCCTCGTCGTCGTCGATGTCCATATCGGTGGCGTCTGGAGGAGCATACGGGCCTACCCCGTTGTAGAGGGCATGAAACTCTTCATGCAGGTTGGCATTATACTCCTCTAGCTCCTCAACCCTCTGCCTCAGAAGGTCTCTCTTGTTCTAGGCTTCATTCCTCTCCTGAATTAGCTGCTCAATTATGCGGTCTGCATTGTTGTTGGCATGAGTCAATGTCCGCACTCGCTGCGTAGCATCCTCGTCTCTCACCACAGCCTAGTCTCGCTGCAAGGTCATGTCAGCCAACTGCTCCTGCAAGCTCGCTATCACATGGGCCTGCTTCTTCTTCTGCTTCCTTGCTTGGAGCTTATCATCCCCACGCAAACCAGTCAAAGTCCAATAAGTGCACTCGAGACTCTCATAAGCTCTAATGGCTGCGAACATAGCGCTCATGGCATGGTTGTCGCTAGACCGTCCCTCATCTGGACCTCTGACCAAAGCACTCCCCTGAGGCTGAACCCAGATAGCATCACGAGGATCATCCCGAGGAAAAGTACCAGCCAAGGCTACTACCAGCTCATTGGGAAATCTGCTCATTATGTCTCGGATGACCCGAAAGGCTGCTCCCTCTGCACCCTCAACTGGAGTGCGTCCCTCAAACTCCAAGTGCCAACCATCCCACTCCGGAGCATCACCAAGAGTAGGGACAGTGATCTCCACTATTGCCAGTCCATCCTCAGCTAGCTGGCTCTCACTTCAAGAGTACACTGGCTCCTGACCCTCTGGGTACCCCACATCATGGAGCACTCTCCAAAGCAAGGTCGGCATGCCAAACTCGCTCAGAAAAGTGTTCGTACTACGGTGCTCACGCGGGGCCAACTGGTGTCGGGGTGCTCTTCCGCCTGTGGACTTACGGGCAGTCTGCTTCGTGCGGGCCATCTGTAGCAAAGTTTTGATTACCCGGTGAGAACATATTTTAAGTTGAGGCCATTTTTATCAAAAGGGGATAATCATTTTATAAGGGGAGGAATGCATGACATGAATGAAATGCACAAGCAATATGATGTATGCACGCGTCTTACGTTCTCACAAACTTAGGAAATAAGAACATTCTAACGATGAATTCGATGGCATACAAACGATCTCTCGTACGTGACTAATACGTTCTACACGATAAGCGTTGTTATGTACCTGTAGAAAACTCATTTCAGCCCAATTCCCCATGAATGCATGAAAGCAGTAAACTTGCCTACACGCTCTACACGAATCCCCAGATGCGTGTACAACGGTAGTAACTACCCAGCACATCGTCCTATTGACGGCATCGCCTCAACAGACGAAACAACCACACATGCGACACCTTCGTAAAAACATGTGTAGAACATGTAATTACTTTAGTATCATATAAACACTCTCCCTAGATCGGCGGTGTATCCGATCATGCTCTCACATCTCACACTTACTGAGGCGTAGAGGCAACTGATCCATACACTACCACTCAATTAAGTGGCACTCATATAATAGCACGCCGTATGAGCAACGAAAGAGAAATATGGTGCAAGAACCCCAAGTTAGTACTTAAATAGCCACCTAGAGTCCTTAACTGGGCATAAAGGATATGACCACTGGCACACTCTTAGTTTGAAAATCACATTTTTCAAACATAGTTTTGTTTTAAATACACTTATGAACAGTAATCACGCTAAACCATGCTCCGATGCCAGCTGTAACAGAACCGCCCAATTATACGAAATTAAGTAAGAAAATCATCCCAAACACGGACGATTTAGCAAACTTAAGCCCGTATAACCCGGTAGTCCATGAAATCACGACGGATTTCCAACCAGTTCACATATCAGCCAAGATCGTACTAAGTTTAGCGGTCACCATCATAAGTTACATAAAAGTTTGCATCACAGAATACATCGGAGTTTAAATATAGTTATTACAAACCAGGTTCAAATAAGAGTAGCGGAAGCATTTAGTTCAACACACACACTCACACAGAGTTCGAAATAAGGTGCCAGATCAAGATCATCTCCAACAAAAGCATCAGATGAGGCGTAAGGAATGACCACTGCCCATGGTCCTAAGCTTCGCCCATTGCAGGGTAAAGGCAGTTGATACAGTAGTCGTAATACATCTGCCCATCTGCAACAAGTGGGAACAAAGCCCCGAGTACGAGAAGGTACTCAGCTAGACTTACCCGACATAACTGAAAATAAAGTGACACCAAGGAATCATGCAAGGCTTGATAGTGGGGTAGCTGACTCATTTGCGAAAGGCATTTTTATCTTTAAAGAACCTTGTTCTAGAAGTTATTATACCAAGTTAATTATTATTATCCTGCCGACTACATTTGCACCTGTACTAAAGTAAACATATAATTAAACAAGGAATGATAACCAATGATCATTAACATCTTCCATAATGTCATATTTCTCATAACTGTCCAAGTGTTCCATTAACATTACTACGATGAAGTAACTCAAGTCAAGTGTTCACTATCCAGTGAACGATGGCAATTCGAATCGATTATTAACCAGCTGGTAATTTATTCCTCACACAAACCTCACTCACCCGCTAAAGTGAGGTATTGGTCACCGAGTCAACTATTCAGGTAAAGTCGCGAGTTTGCTAGGAACCACATGTACCCGGGGGCCGCCCGACTGCTCTTTAGCCTTATCATCGCGCCCCCGTATCCTGCCACTACTGCTCCGGTACAGTGCGTTGTGGGCAATCCACTCGGCCCGAATAATCTCCCAGCTTCGCGGTCGAAAGGTACATTATTCGGCCAGCTAAATGTGAGGCATGCGTTCAACATGACTCGAGGCCCAACAACGGTCGGTCCTTAATCGACACAGACGGAAAACGCTACAGTCCGAAACCCTGTAAGTCTCCGTCCGGTCTCAGATTCATTTCGACACTTAGTTATTCCCATAAGACATACTTTCTCAAACAGATCCAGGTAACCACCTATGGCTCGCAGGTGACAGGCAATCACCCGACTTCTACCGGTCTAAGTAAACTAAGCATTTCTTGACTGCGAATACCAAGGTAACAAGGATATGGTAGAGCAAGGGTAAACAAGGTATAATGCAGCAACGGTTGCAAACAACTCCTAAACGTAATGCACCAATTAAGTAAAGCATTTAATAAAATATTTGCAAACCGGGGGAGAAATGCTCCGGGGCTTGCCTCTCTCAAAAGAGCTCGGACGGCGGTCAGGGCACTCTGGAAGATCTTCACCGACGTCCTCTTCGGCTTCGGGAACCTCCTGCTCCGGCACCTCGGCATGCTCTTCTGGATCCTCGGGAACTGCTACCGGGGTCGCTTCCTGCGATCCTGTATGATGCAGAAGTATAAGTGCTCATGCCTAGGTGCATGCAGAGATGACATGAGATGATGACAATGCATGAAATGTAGATGCACATGTTTACTTTATTTGTTATAGAGTGGAATTTCAACTCTTCTACAAGGTAGTCTACATCATCCAAGAACACGTACTCATAAACTACCACCAACAGTCTCTACCAAGCAAAGTTACCCCAGCACCCTAAGAGGCTTCAAAGATACACCAAAGCAAGTTTATCAATTAAATCTTTGCATTAAAATGTTAATTTAAACCTAGTTGACGCTATGTTTGAACAGCAACACTTATTTTGGTAACTTGGAAAAATATGGTAACTTGGTACATTAGCATGTCACAAAAATTTCATTGCAATTTGAGCACTAGAGCTTTCTACACAAAAATAACAACCTAGGGTTTAAAAATGAGCATGAAAATATTTTATACTATGAAAAGTATCAAACAACAGATTTCTCATTTTTCCTAGATCCTACACAGTAAACAATCAATGTAGAAAAATTATTACTTGCATGTTTTATTCACATTTATTTAATTAACAAAAATAACAATTATTAGCAATAAAAAGCATTTGAACTACACATAAAATTTTTTCTACAGAACAGACATGATACATAATTTTCCTAGCAAGTACATTGCACAAGAAGATTAACAAACTTGAAACCATATTTTTCTGATTTTTCTATGATTTATTACCTATTTATCAAGAAAACACCAATTCCAAGGATTAAATAAAATCCTATAGAAAAGTAGTGCAATATTGACATGCAATATTTTTATATTATAGATCTAGTTGTAATAAGTCCATAGAAATTTATTTCACAATTTTTGGAGCTAAAATGAGCAAGTTATGGATTTTTGAAACCCTTTTTAAAATTTTGGGAAAACAATTATTTAAATCCCTATTTGAAAACCGGCTGGCTAATGCTACGTGCACCAACACACTGAACACAGAGACAACCCACGAGACTGACAGGTGGGCCCGTGACCCCACACGTCAGTCATAGAGAAGAGGGAATGAACTCCGGCGTCCACAGCTCACCGGCGGCGAGGTCTCCGGCCAAGCCAGAGGCACCACGCGAACCACCACACGGTTGCGAACTCAGTGATGCACGCGGGGTGGCCAGCGGAGCTCGGGGGACCGGTCACCGCCATTCATGGCGGAACGGTGGCGCGGTGGACCGCCGGCCGGCCAGCTCCGACCAAGGAACGAGACAAGAAAAGGTGCTCGAGCACCGGTGAGCCAAGGCGAACAAGATGCGCGCGCTGGAAGGGAGTAAGGTGGAGCGGAGAGAGGTGTTCCACGGAGCGGGCAAGTCCGGTGAGCTCGGTCGGTGCTCCGACGAGCAATTCACGGGGAGAGAAGGCTTACCACGGCCGATTCCGGTGTGTGCAGGGTTCGCCCGAGGGAGGAGAAGCTCTGGGCGAGATGGAGCGGCTTGCGATGAGCTAGCGTGGCCGGAACGGCAACGTCGGCGATGGCGGTGGCGGCGACAGAGGAGCGGGAGCCGCGTTCGGAAATGGTGAGCGCATGAGGGAGGAAGGAGTGGGCGCGGGGGTTAAGGTGCTGTCGGTAGCGTACTTGGATGGGATTCTGTCCCGGTGCGGGGGCTCCGACCGGGCGGTCAGCCACCGGCCACGGCCGCCGGTGCGTCGCGTCCACGCGGCGGAGCGCGCACGCGGGTTGGGCACGCCGCGCGGGGCGCAGGCGGGCGAGCGGCGTGCGCCCGGTCCACTAGACCGCGGACGCGCGCGGGAGCGCGGGCGTGATAATGGGCTGGGCCGGCTTGCGGATGCAGGCCAGAAGTGAGGCGGCGGCTCGATAACAAGAAATCTGATTTTTCATTTTATTTTTCAAGGAATTTTTCAATTAATTTCAATTCTCAGTTTTCAAATTTGAATTTGAGCAAGAAGATGATCTTTTCTGAAAATGGCCCAAAAATGAAAGTGGTTTAGAATTTAATTCTCTACAACTTTGATAAAAGGGCCAACTCCAAAATCCCCACAGATTTTGAATTAGAGAATAAAAGCTAATTAGGAAGGGTTTTTGACCAATTTCTAATAATAATTTTAAAAACAAATTTTTGTCAAAACTTTAGTTGTCAAATTGCTCCAAAAATTGCACTAATTACTTCTTAGTGATTTAAAATTTATAACTACCCATGTTTCTTGAGTCAAACCAAATTTTAGGAGGATGAATCAAGTATAGGCATTATATGCAATAATTTTCCCGCACACCTGTTTTAACTAAAAGTACACTCTAATTCCACATATGATCATGCATGCAATGACATGTTATGCTTATGATTTGCAATGATAATGCTCGAGTAACACCGGGGTGTTACAACAACGTCACCTAGCAGTTCCATCGTGTGCGTCCGAAATGATTTCTGTGTCTGTGGTACGTTCAGCACAAACCGTGCAACTGTCTTGCACCGACACTAACACTGTCTCCAAACGTACCGAAATGAGATTCCACATGACCCATGTCACCTAGGAATTTCAACGGGTGCTTGCAAAATGATTTCTGAGCCTATGGTAGGTTCGGCGCAAATCGGGCATCTATCTTGCGTCAAGATTAGCACTATCTCTAAACGGACCAAAATGAGCTTTCGCTTGATCCTCATCACCGAGAAGTACCATCGGGTGCATCTAAAATGATTTCCGAGCCTATGGTATGTTCGGTGTAAACCGTGCACCTATCTTGCGTCAAGATTAGCAACATCTCTAAACAGACCGAAATGATCTTCCACTTGGGCCTCGTCATCTGGCTGTTCCATTGGGTGCGTCCAAAACTATTTCTAAGACTGTGGTACTTTCAGCGCAAACCATGCACCTATCTAGCACCTACACTAACACTGTCTCGAAATGGACCAAAATGAGATTCCACATGACCCACGTCACCTAGAAGTTGCATCAGGTGCGTTCAAAACATTTTCGAGCCTATGGTATGTTTGGCGCAAACCGTGCACTTATCGTGCGTCAAGAAAGCACTATCTCCAAATGGACCGAAACGAGTTTCCACTTGAGCCTCGTCACCTAGGAGTACCATCAGGTGCATTCAAAACAATTTAAGAGCCTATGGTACTTTGGCGCAAACCGTGCACCTATCTTACACCGACACTAATGTTGTCTCCAAACGCACTGAAATTATACTCTACATGAACCAAGTCACCTATGAGATCCATCAGGTGCGTCCATAAAGATTTCTGAGCCTATGGTATGTTTGGCACAACACCTATCTAGCATCAAGATTGTCAATATATCCAAATGGACCAAAATAAGATTCTACACGACCCACGTCTCCAAGCAGTTCCACTGTGTGCGTCAAAAACGATTTTCGAGTCTGTGGTACGTTCAGCGCAAACTATGTACTATCTTGCACTGACACTGACACTGTCTCCAAAAGGACCGAAATGAGATTCCATATGACCCACGTCACCTAGGAGTTCCATCGGGTGTGTTCAAAACGATTTTTGAG
The DNA here is from genome assembly GCA_038087645.1 of Saccharum hybrid cultivar R570. Lineage (NCBI taxonomy): Eukaryota > Viridiplantae > Streptophyta > Magnoliopsida > Poales > Poaceae > Saccharum > Saccharum hybrid cultivar. The sequence continues at coordinate 24,306,081 of JAQSUU010000119.1, read as the reverse complement.
CCTATGGTATGTTCAGTACAAGCCGTGTACCTATCTTGCGTCAAGATTAGCACTATCTCCAAATGGACCGAAATGAGTTTTCACTTGAGCCTCGTCACCTAGGAATACCATCTGCTGCATCAAAAATGATTTCTCATCCTATGGTACTTTGGCGCAAATTGTGCACCTATCTTGCAGCTACACTATCACTATCTCCAAATGGACCGAAATGAGATTCCACATGACCCACATCACCTAGGATTTCTAGCATGTTCATCCAAAACAATTTCCGAGCCTATGGTATGTTCGGCGCAAAACCGTGCGCCTATCTTGTGTCAAGATTAGGACTATCTCCAACCGGACCGAAACGAGTTTCTACTTAAGCCTCGTCGCCTAGGAGTACCATCGGGTGCATCCAAAACGATTTCTGAGCCTATGGTACTTTGGCACAAACCGTGCACCTATCTTGCACTAACACTAACGTTGTCTCCAAATGGACCCAAACGAGATTCCACATGACCCAAGTCACCAAGGAGTTCCACCGGGTGCGTCTGTAATGATTTCTGACCCAATGGTACGTTCGGTGCAAACCGTGCACCTATCTAGCATCAAGATTGTCAGTATCTCCAAACAAATTGAAACAAGATTCTACATGACCCACGTCACCTAGCAGTTCCATCGTGTGCGTCCAGAATGATTTTTCTGAGCCTGTGGTACGTTCGGCGCAAACCGTGCACCTATCTTGCACCGACACTAATAGTGTCTCCAAACAGACCGAAATGAGATTCCACATCACCCACGTCACCTAGGAGTTTTATCGGGTGCGTGTAAAATGATTTTTGAGCCTATGGTTTGTTCGGCGCAAACCGTGCACCTATCTTGCGTCAAGGCTAGCACTATCCCCAAACGTCCGAAATGAGCTTTTGCTTGAGCCTCATCACCTAGGAGTACCATTGGGTGCACCTAAAAAGATTCCTAAGCGTATGGTATGTTCCGCGCAAACCGTGTACCTATCTTGCATCAAGATTAGCACTATCTCTAAATCGACCGAAAACAAGCTTCCACTTGAGCTCGGTCATCTAACAATTCAATCTAGTGCGTCCAAAATGATTTCTTTGCCTGTGGTACGTTCGGTGCAAACCGTGCATCTATCTTGCACCTACACTAACACTGTCTCCAAATGGACCGAAATAAGATTTCACATGACCCACATCACCTAGGAGTTCCATCGGGCTCGTCCAAAACAATTTCCGAGACTATGGTATGGCCGACGCAAACAGTGCACCTATCTGGCATCAAGTTTGTCAGTATCTCCAAACAGAATGAAATAAGATTCTACATGACCCACGTCACCTAGCAGTTCCATCGTGTGCGTCCAAAATGATTTCTGAGCCTGTGGTACGTTCGGCGCAAACAGAGCACCTATCTTGCACCGACACTACCTCTGTCTCCAAATGGACCGAAATGAGATTCCGGATGACCCATGTCACCTACGAGTTTCATCGGGTGTGTGTAAAACGATTTCCGAGCCTATGGTATGTTCGGTGCAAACCGTGCACATGTCTTGTGTCAAGATTAGCACTATCTCCAAATGGACCGAAATGAGCATTCGCTTGAGCCTTATCACGTCGGAGTAACATCGGGTGCATCTAAAATGAATTTTGAGCCTATGGTATGTTCGGCGCAAACAGTGCACCTACCTTGTGTCAAGATTATCACTATCTCCAAATAGACCAAAACGAGCTTCCACTTGAGCCTCATCATCTAGCAATTCCATCGAATGCATCCGAAACAATTTCTTAGCCTGTGGTACTTTCGTCGAACCGGTGCACCTATCTTGCACCTACTCTAACACTGTCTCCAAACAGACCAAAATGAGATTCGAGTTCCATCGGGTGTGTCCAAAACAATTAATGAGCCTATGGTATGTTCGGCGCAAACCGTGTACCTTTCTTGCGTCAAGATTAGCACTATCTCCAAACGGACTGAAATGAGTTTCCACTTCAGCCTTGTCGCCTAGGAGTACCATCTGGTACATCGAAAATGATTTCTGATCCTATTGTACTTTGGCGCAAATCGTGCACCTATCTTGCAGCTACACTATCACTATCTCCAAATGGACCAAAATGAGATTCCACATGACCCACGTCACCTAGGAGTTCCAGCAGGTGCATCCAAAACAATTTTCCGAGCCTATGGTATGTTCGGCGTAAACCGTGCGCCTATCTTGCGTCAAGATTAGGACTATCTCCAACCGGACCGAAACGAGTTTCTACTTCACCCTCGTCGCCTAGGAGTGCCATCGGGTGCATCCAAAATGATTTCTGAGCCTGTGGTACTTTGGCACAAACCATGCACCTATCTTGCACTAACACTAACGTTGTATCCCAATGGACCGAAACGAGATTCCACATGACCTAAGTCACCTAAAAGTTCCATCGGGTGCGTCCATAATGATTTCTGACCCAATGGTACGTTCAGTGCAAACCGTGCACCTATCTAGCGTCAAGATTGTCAGTATCTCCAAACAAATTGAAACAAGATTCTACATGACCCACGTCACCTAGCAGTTCCATCGTGTGTGTGTCCAGAATGAATTTTCTGAGCCTGTGGTACATTTGGCGCAAATCGTGCACCTATCTTGCACCGACACTAACACTGTCTCCAAATGGACCGAAATGAGATTCCACATCACCCACGTCACCTAGGAGTTTTATCGGGTTCATGTAAAATGATTTTTGAGCCCATGGTTTGTTCGGCGCAAACTGTGCACCTATCTTGCGTCAGGACTAGCACTATCCCCAAACGTCCAAAACAAGCTTTCGCTTGAGCCTGACCACCTAGGAGTACCATTGGGTGCACCTAAAAAGATTCCCAAACCTATGGTATGTTCCGTGCAAACCTGCATCTATCTTGCGTCAAGATTAGCGCTATCTACAAAGGGACCGAAATGAGCTTCCACTTGAGCTTCGTTATCTAGCAGTTTAGTCTGGTGTGTCCAAAATGATTTATTAGCATGTGGTACATTCGACGCAAACCGTGCATCTATCTTGCACCTACACTAACACTATCTCCAAACGGACCGAAATGAGATTCCACACGACCCACGTAACCTAGGAGTTCCATCGGGCTCGTCCAAAACAATTTCTGAGACTATGGTATGGTCGACACAAACCAGGCACCTATCTAGCATCAAGATTGTTTGTATCTCCAAACAGAATGAATAAGATTCTACATGACCCACGTCACCTAGCAGTTCCATCGTGTGCGTCCAAAATGATTTCCGAGCCTATGGTACGTTCAGTGCAAATGGTGCACGTATCTTGCACCGACACTAACATTGTCTACAATTGGACTGAAATGAGATTCCACATGACCCACGTCAGCTAGGAGTTTCATCGGGTGCGTGTAAAATGATTTCCGAGCATATGGTATGTTCGGTGCAAACCGTGCACCTGTCTTGCGTCAAGATTAGCACTATCTCCAAACGGACCGAAATGAGCATTCACTTGAGCCTCATCACCTCGGAATACCATCAGGTGCATCAAAACCGATTTCTGAGCCTACGGTATGTTCGGTGTAAACAATACACCAACCTTGTGTCAAGATTAGCACTATGTTCCAACAGACCGAAATAAGCTTCCACTTGAGCCTCGTCATCTAGCAATTCTATCAGGTGCATCCGAAACTATTTCTTAGCCTATGGTACTTTCGCCGAACCGGTGCACCTATCTTGCACCTACACTAACACAGTCTCCAAACAGACCAAAATGAGATTCGAGTTCCATCGGGTGCATCCAAAACAATTACTGAGCCTATGGTATGTTCGGCGCAAACCGTGTACCATTCTTACGTCAAGATTAGCACTATCTCCAAATGGACCAAAACGTGTTTTCACTTGAGCCTTGTCGCCTTGGTGTACCATCTAGTGCATCGAAAATGATTTCTGAGCCTTAGGTATTTTGGCACAAATCGTGCACCTATCTTGCAGCTACACTAACACTATCTCCAAATGGACCGAAATAACATTCCACATGACCCACGTCACCTAGGAGTTCCAGCAGGTCCGTCCAAAACAATTTCCGAGCCTATGGTATGTTCGGCGCAAACCATGCGCCTATCTTGCATCAAGATTAGCACTATCTCCAACCGGACCGAAACAAGTTTCTACTTGAGCCTCGTCACCTAGGAGTACCGTCGGGTGCATCCAAAATGATTTCCGAGCCTATGGTACTTTGGCATAAACCGTGCACCTCTCTTGCAATGAAACTAACATTGTCTCCAAGCAGACCGGAACGAGATTCCACATGACCCAAGTCACCTAGGAGTTCTATCGGGTGCCTCCATAATGATTTCTGAGCCAATGGTACGTTCAGTGCAAACCGTGCACCTATCTAGCGTCAAGATTGTCAGTATCTCCAAACAAATTGAAACAAGATTCTATATGACCCACGTCACCGTTCCATCGTGTGCGTCCAGAATGATTTTTCTGAGCCTGTGGTACGTTCGGCGCAAACCGTGAAAACTATTTTGCACCGACACTAACACTGTCTCCAAACGGACCGAAATGAGATTCCACATCACCCACGTCACCTAGGAGTTTTATCGGGGGCTTGTAAAACGATTTTTGAACCTATGGTTTGTTCAGCGCAAACCGTGCACCTATCTTGCGTCAAGACTAGCACTATCCCCAAACGTCCAAAATGAGCTTCCACTTGAGCTTCATCATCTAGTAGTTCAGTCTGGTGCGTCCAAAATGATTTCTTAGCCTATGGTACGTTCGGTGCAAATCGTGCATCTTACACCTACACTAACACTGTCTCCAAATGGACCAAAATGAGATTCCAAATGACCCACATCACCTAGGAGTTCCATCAGGCTCGTCCAAAATAATTTCTGAGACTATGGTATGGTCGACGCAAACTGTGCACCTATCTAGCATAAAGACGGTCAGTATCTCCAAATGGAATGAAATAAGATTCTACATGACCCACGTCACCTAGCTGTTCCATCGTGTGCGTCTAAAACAATTTTCGAGCCTATGGTACGTTCAGCGCAAACAGTGCATCTATCTTGCACCGGCACTAACACTGTCTCCAAATGGACCAAAATAAGATTCCACACGACCCACGTCACCTAGGAGTTTCATCGGGTGCGTGTAAATCGATTTCCGAGCCTATGGTATGTTCGGTGCAAACGGTGCACCTATCTTGCGTCAAGATTAGCACTATCTCCAAACGGATCGAAATCAGCATTCGCTTGAGCCTCATCACCTTGCAGTACCATCGGGTGCATCTAAAATGATTTCTGAGCCTATGGTATGTTTGACGCAAACAGTGCACCTACCTTGCGTCAAGATTAGCACTATCTCCAAACGGACCGAAACAAACTTCCACTTGAGCCTCGTCGTCTAGCAAATCCATCGGGTGCATCCAAAACTATTTCTTAGACTTTGGTACTTTTGCCGAACCGGTGCACCTATCTTGCACCTACACAAAACACTGTCTCCAAATAGACCAAAATGAGATTTGAGTTCTATCAGGTGCATCCAAAACAATTACTAAGCCTATGGTATGTTCGGCGCAAACCATGTCCCTTTCTTGCGTCAAGATTAGCACTATCTCCAAATGGACCGAAACGAGTTTCCACTTGTGCCTTGTCGCCTAGGAGTACCATCTGGTGCATCGAAAATGATTTATGAGGCTATGGTACTTTTGGATCAAATCGTGCACCTATCTTGCAGCTACACTGACACTATCTCCAATTGGACCGAAATGAGGTTCCACATGACCCACATCACCTAGGAGTTCCATCAGGTGCGTCCAAAATAATTTCCAAGCCTATGGTATGTTCAGCGTAAACCGTGCACCTATCTTGCATCAAGATTAACACTATCTCCAACCGGACTGAAACGAGTTTCTACTTGAGCCTCGTCGCCTAGGAGTACCATCGGGTGCATCCAAAACGATTTCTGAGCCTATGGTACTTTGGCATAAACCGTGCACCTATCTTGCACTGACACTAATGTTGTCTCCAAACGGACCGAAACGAGATTCCACATGACCCAAGTCACCTAGGAGTTCCATCCAGTGCATCCATTATGATTTTTGAGCCAATGGTACGGTCGGTGCAAACCGTGCACCTATCTAGCGTTAAGATTGTCAGTATCTCCAAACAAATTGAAACAAGATTCTACATGACCCACGTCACCTTGAAGTTCCATTGTGTGCGTCCAAAATGATTTTTCCAAGCCTGTGGTACGTTCGGTGCAAACCGTGCACCTATCTTGCACCAACACTTACATCACCCACATCACCTAGGAGTTTTATCAGGTGCATGTAAAATGATTTTTGAGCCTATGGTTTGTTCGGCGCAAACCGTGCACCTATCTTGCGTCAAGACTAGCACTATCCCCAAACGTCCGAAATGAGCTTTCTCTTGAGCCTCATCACCTAAGAGTACTATAGGGTGCACCTAAAAAATTCCTGAGCCTATGGTATGTTCCACACAAACTGTGCACCTATCTTACATCAAGATTAGCGCTACCTCCAAACAGACCGAAATGGGCTTCCAATTGAGCCCTGTCATCTAGCAATTCCATCTGGTGCATCCAAAATGATTTCTTAGCCTATGGTGCGTTCGGCGCAAACCGTGCATGTATCTTGCACCTACACTAACACTGTCTCCAAACAGAACAAAATGAGATTCCACATGACCCACGTCACCAAGGTGCACTATCGGGCTCGCCCAAAACAATTTTTGAGACTATGGTATGGTTGACGCAAACCATGCACCTATCTAGCGTCAAGATTGTCAGTATCTCCAAACAAATTGAAATAAGATTCTACGTGACCCACGTCACCTAGCAGTTCCATCGTGTGCGTCCAGGATGATTTTTCCGAGCCTGTGGTACGTTCGGCGCAAACTGTGCACCTATCTTGCACCGACACTAACACTGTCTCCAAACGGACCGAAATGAGATTCCACATCGTCCACGTCACCTAGGAGTTTTATCGGGTGCATGTAAAATGATTTCTGAGCCTATGGTTTGTTCAGTGCAAATCGTGCACCTATTTTGCGTCAAGACTAGCACTATCCCCAAACGTCCGAAACAAGCTTTCGCTTGAGCCTCATCACCTAGGTGTACCATTGGGTGCACCTAAACGATTCCTGAGTCTATGGAATGTTCTACGCAAACCGTGCACATATCTTGCATCAAGATTAGCACTACCTCCAAACGGACCGAAACAAGCTTCCAATTGAGCCCCGTCATCTAGCAATTCCATCTGGTGCGTCCAAAATGATTTCTTAGCCTGTGGTATGTTCTGTGCAAACTGTGCATCGATCTTGCACCAACACTAACACTGTCTCCAAACGGACCGAAATGAGATTCCGCACGACCCACGTCACCTAGGTGCTCTATCGGGCTCGTCCAATACAATTTCCAAGACTATGGTATGGTCGACACAAACCGTGCATCTATCTAGCATCAAGATTGTCAGTATCTCCAAACAGAATGAAATAAGATTCTACATGACCCACATCACCCAGTAGTTCCATCGTGTGTGTCCAAAATGATTTCCGAGCCTGTGGTATGTTCGGCGCATACAGTGCACCTATCTTGCACTGACACTAACACTATCTCTAAACGGACCAAAATCAGATTCCACATGACCCACGTCAACTAGGAGTTTCCATCAGGTGCGTGTAAAATGATTTTCGAGCCTATGGTATGTTCGGTGCACACAGTGCACCTGTCATGCGTCAAGATTAGCACTATCTCCTAAAGGACCGAAATGAGATTTCGCTTGAGCCTCATCACCTCGGAGTACCATCAGGTGCATCTAAAATGATTTATGAGGTTATGTTATGTTCGGCGCAAACAGTGCACCTACCTTGCGTCAAGATTAGCACTATCTCCAAACAGACCAAAACGAGTTTCCACTTGAGCGTCGTCATCTAGCAATTCCATCGGGCATCCAAAATGATTTCTTAGACTGTGGTACGTTTGCTGAACCGGTGCACCAATCTTGCACCTACACTAACACTATCTTCAACTAGACCAAAATGAGATTCGAGTTCCATCGGGTGCGTCCAAAACAATTTCTGAGCCTATGGTATGTTCGGCGCAAACCGTACACCTATCTTGCGTCAAGATTAGCACTATCTCCAAATGGACAGAAACGAGTTTCCACTTGAGCCTCGTCACCAAGGAGTACCATCGGGTGCATCAAAAATAATTTCTGAGCCTTGCACAGACACTAACACTGTCTCCATGGTACGTTAGGCGCCAACCGTGCACCAATCGAACATCAAGATTAGCACTATCTCCAAATGGACCGACATTAACACATTCTTCAAATGGACCAAAACAAGATTACACATGTCCCACGTCACCTAGCAGTTCCTTCGTGTGTGTCTAAAACAATTTCCGAGCCTATGGTACTTTCGGCGCAAACCATGCACCTATCTTGCACTGACACTAACACTGTCTCTAAATAGGCCGAAATAAGGCTCCACATGACCCACGTCACCTAGGAGTTCGATCGGGTGCTTCAAAAATGATTTCTGAGCCTATGGTATGTTTGGCACAAACCTTGCACCTATCTTGTGTCATGATTAGCATTATCTCTAAATGGACCGAAACGAGCTTCCACTTGAGCCTCAACACCTAGGAGTACCATCGTGCACCGATCATGCACCGACAGTGCACCTATCATGCACTGTCGCCTAGGAGTTCTATCGGGTGCATCCAAAATGATTTCCGAGCCTATAGTACATTCGGCGCAAATTGTGCACCTCTCTTGCATTAAGATTAGCACTATATCCAAACTTACCGAAATGAGCTTTCACTTGAGCCTCGTCAACTAGGAGAACTATTAGGTGCATCCAAAATGATTTCTAAGACTATGGTACGTTCGGCACAAACTGTGCACCTATCTTGCACCGACAATAACACTATCTCCAAATGGACCGAAACGAGCTTCCGCTTGAGCCTCAACACATAGGAGTACCATCGGATGTGTCCAAAATGATTTCTGATCCTATGGTATGTTTGGCGCAAACAGTGCACCTATCATGCACTGACACTAACACTGTCTCCAAACGGACCGAAACAAGATTCCACATGACCACTGTTGCCTAGGAGTTCCATCAGGTCCATCCAAAATGATTTCCGAGCCCATAGTACGTTCGGTGCAAATTATGTAATTATCTTGCGTTAAGATTAGCACTATCTCCAAACATATCGAAATGAGCTTCCACTTGCGCCTCGCTAACTAGGTGTACCATCGGGTGCATCCAAAACTTTTTTGTGCCTATGGTACGTTCGGTGCAAACCATGCACCTATGTTGCATCGACAATAAAACTGTCTCCAAATAGACCGAAACAAGCTTCCACTTGAGCCTCGTCACTGAGGAGTACCATCGGGTGCGTCCAAAATGGTTTCTGAGCCTATGGTATGTTTGGCGCAAACCGTATACCTATCTTGCACCGACAGTAAAACTATCTCCAAACAGACCAAAATGAGATTCCACTTGACGCATGTCACGTAGGAGTTCCATCAGGTGCGTCCAAAATGATTTCTGAGCCTATCGTACGTTTGGCGCAAACCGTGCACATATCTTGCGCCAACACTAACATTATCTCCAAATAGATAGAAATGAGATTCCACTTGACCCATGTGACCTAGGAGTTTCATCGGGTGCATAAAAAATGATTTCCGTGCCTACGGTATGTTAGGTTCAAATCATGCACCTATCTTGCGTTAAGATTAGCACTATCTCCAAATGTATCGAAATGAGCTTCCACTTGAGCCTCGTCACCCAGGAGTACCAACGGGTGCGTCCAAAATCATTTCTGAGCCTATGGTACGTTCGGCACAAACCATGCACCAATCTTGCATCAAGATTCGCATTATCACAAAATGGACTGAAACGAGATCCCACATGACCCACGTCACCTAGTAGTTCCATCGTGTGCATCCATAACGATTTCTGAGCATGTGGTATGTTGGGCACAAGCCGTGCATTGATCTTGCACAGACACTAACACTGTCTCCAAGGTACGTTAGGCCCCAACCGTGCACCAATCGAGCACCAAGCTTAGCACTATCTCCAAATGGACCGACATTAACATAGTCTCCAAACGGACTGAAATGAGATTCCACATGACCCACGTCACCTAGCAATTCCATTGTGTGCGTCCAAAATGATTTCCGAGCCTGTGGTACTTTTGGCGTAAATCATGCACCTATCTTGCACTAACACTAACACTGTCTCCAAACGGACTGAAACGAGCTTTCACTTGAGCCTCATCACCAAGGAGCACCATTGGGTCCGTCTAAAATGATTTCTGAGCCTATGGTATGTTTGGCACAAACTGTGCACCTATCTTGCACCGATACTAACACTATCTCCAAACAGACCGAAACATGATTCCACTTGACCCATGTCATCTAGGAGTTACTTTGATTGCATCCAAAATGATTTCTGAGCCTACGTTATGTCTAGCGCAAACTGTGCACCTATCTTGCACTGACACTAACATTATCTCTGAACAGACTGAAATGAGATTCCACTTGACCTATGTCACCTTGGAGTTCCATCGGGTGCATCTAAAATGATTTCCGAGCTTACAGTATGTTTGGCCCAAACCGTGCACCAATCTAGCACCAAGAATAGCACTATCCACAAATGGACTAAAACGAGATCCCACATGACCCATATCACCTAGCAGTTCATCCAAAATGATTTCTGAGCCTGTGGTATGTTCGGCACAAACCGTATATGGATCTTGCATATGCACTAACATTGTCTCCATGGTATGTTAGGCGCCAACCGTGCACCAATCGAGCTTCAAGATTAGCACTATCTCTAAAATGCACCAACATCAACACAGTCTCCAAACGGACCAAAACAAGATTAACACAGTCTCCAAACATACCACAGGCTCAGAAATCGTTATGGATGCCCACGATGGAACTACTAGGTGACATGGGTCATGTGGGATCTCGTTTAAGTCCGTTTGGGGAAGTGCTAATCTTGATGCTAGATTGGTGCATGGTTTGCGCCAAACATACCATAGGCTCAGAAATCATTTTGGACACACCCGAAGGTGCCCATGGGTGACGAGGCTCTAGTGGAAGCTCATTTCGATATGTTTGGAGATAGTGCTAATCTTAACGCAAGATAGGAGCACGATTTGCGCTTAACGTACTGTAGGCATAGAAATCATTTTAGATGCACCTGATGGAACTCCTAGGTCACATGGGTCAAGTGAAATCTCATTTCAGTCTATTTGGAGATAATGTTAGTGTTGGTGCAAGATAGGTGTACGGTTTGCGCCAAACATACCATAGGCTCAGAAATAATTTTGGACGCACCCGATGGAACTCCTATGTGACATGGGTCAAGTGGAATCTCGTTTTGGTCTATTTGGAGATAGTGTTAGTTTCGGTGCAAGATATGTGCACGTTTTGCGCCAAACATATGATAGGCTTAGAAATCATTTTGGACGCACTTGATGGTACTCCTTGGTGACGAGGCTCAAGTGGAAGCTCGTTTTGGTCCGTTTGGAGATATTGTTAGTGTCAGCGCAAGATAGGTGCACGGTTTGCGCCAAACATACCATAGTCTCAAAAATCATTTTGGATGCTCCCGATGGTACTCCTAGTTGACGAGGTTCAAGTGGAAGCTCATTTCGGTATCTTTGGATATAGTGCAAATCTTAACGCAAGATAGGTGCACAATTTGCACAGAACATACTATAGGCTCAGAAATCATTTTGGATGCACCGATGGAACTCCTGGGCGACAGTGGTCAAGTGGAATCTCGTTTCGATCCATTTGGATATAGTGTTAGTGTTGGTGCACGGTAGGTGCACGATTTGCGCCAAACATACCATGGGATCAGAAATCATTTCGGACCGTTTGGAGATAGTGTTAGTGTTGGTGCAAGATAGGTGCACGGTTTGCGCCAAACATACCATAGGATCACAAATCATTTTGGACACACCCGATGGTACTCCTAGGTGTTGAGGCTCAAGTGGAAGCTTGTTTCGGTCCATTTGGATATAGTGCTAATCAAGACATAAGATAGGTGCAAGGTTTGTGCCAAACATACCATAGGCACATAAATCATTTTGTATGGTGCACCGGATGGAACTCCTTGGTGACGTGGGTCTTGTGGAACCTTATTTTAGTCTGTTTGGAGACAGTGTTAGTGTCGGTGCAAGATAGGTGCATGGTTTGCGCCAAAAGTACCACAGGCTTAGAAATCATTTTGGACACACACGAAGGAACTGCTAGGTGAGGTGGGTCATGTGGAATCTCGTTTCGGTCCGTTTGAAGACTGTGTTAATGTTGGTCCATTTGGAGATGGTGCTAATCTTGACGTTCGATTGGTGCACGGTTGGCGCCTAACATACCATGGAGACAGTGTTAGTGTCTACGCAAGATCGATGCACGGCTTGCACCCTACATACCATAGGCTCAGAAATCGTTATGGACGCACACGATGGAACTACTAGGTGACGTGGGTCACGTGGAATCTCGTTTCAGTCCGTTTGGGGAAGTGCTAATCTTGATGCTAGATTGGTGCATGGTTTGCGCCGAACATACCATAGGCTTAGAAATCGTTTTGGACGCACCCGAAGGTACGCTTGGGTGACGAGGCTCAAGTGAAAGCTCATTTCGATACGTTTGGAGATAGTGCTAATCTTAACGCAAGATAGGTGCACGATTTGCACTTAACATACCGTAGGCACAGAAATCATTTCGGATGCACCCGATGGAACTCCTAGGTCACATGGGTCAAGTGAAATCTCGTTTCAGTCTGTTTGGAGATAATGTTAGTGTTGGTGCAAGATAGGTGCATAGTTTGCGCCAAACATACCTAGGCGTAGAAATCATTTTGGACGCACCCGATGGAACTGCTACGTGACATGGGTCAAGTGGAATCTCGTTTTGGTCTGTTTGGAGATAGTGTTAGTTTTGGTGCAAGATATGTCCACGGTTTGCGCCAAACATATCATAGGCTTAGAAATCATTTTGGACACACCCGATGGTACTCCTCGGTGATGAGGCTCAAGTGGAAGCTCGTTTCAGTCCGTTTGGAGACAGTGTTAGTGTCGGTGCAAGATAGGTGCACGGTTTGCGCCGAACGTACCATAGGCTCAAAAACAGTTTTGGATGCACCCGATGGTACTCCTAGTTAACGAGGCTCAAGTGGAAGCTCATTTTGGAATGTTTGGAGATAGTGCTAATATTAACGCAAGATAGGTGCATAATTCACACCGAACGTACTATAGGCTCAGAAATCATTTTGGATGCACCCGATGGAACTCCTAGGCGACAGTGGTCAAGTGGAATCTCGTTTCGGTCCGTTTGGAGATAGCTTTAGTGTTAGTGCAACATAGGTGCGTGGTTTGCGCCAAACATACCAGAGGATCAGAAATCATTTTGGACACACCCGATGGTACTCCTAGGTGTTGAGGCTCAAGTGGAAGCTCGTTTCGGTCCATTTGGAGATAGTGCTAATCTTGACATAAGATAGGTGCAAGGTTTGTGACAAACATACCATAGGCTCAGAAATCATTTTGGACGCACCCAATGGAACTCCTAGGGGACATGGGTCACGTGGAACCTTATTTTGTTCTGTTTGGAGATAGTGTTAGTGTCGGTGCAAGATAGGTGCATGTCTTGTGCCAAAAGCACCACAGGCTCGAAAATCATTTTGGACGCACACGACGGAACTGCTAGGTGATGTGGGTCATGTGGAATCTCGTTTCAGTCCATTTGGATACTATGTTAATGTCGGTCCATTTGGAGATAGTGCTAATCTTGATGCTCGATTGGTGCACGGTTGGCGTCTAACATACCATGGAGACAGTGTTAATGTCTGTGCAAGATTGATGCACGGCTTGTGCCCAACATACCACAAGCTCAGAAATTATTATGGATGCACACAATGGAGCTACTTGGTGACGTGGGTCATGTGGGATCTTGTTTCAGTCCGTTTGGGGATAGTGCTAATCTTGATGCTAGATTGGTACACGGTTTGCGCCAAATGTACCATAGGCTTAGAAATCATTTTGGACGCACCCGATGGGACACCTAGATGATGCGAGTGAAGGGTCAAGATGGCGGACTTGAGGGGGTGGTGAATAGTCCTTTCTAAAACTTAATTATATTGGCTAACCGAAACAAGTGCGGAATTAAATCTATCGGTCTAGCCAAGAGTACACCCCTCTATCTATAACTCTAGCACCTTACAAAAGATCCTAATCAAGCAAATAAGGTGCCTTCCTAGCAAGAGCTCACCTAAACAATTCTAGCTTGCAAGGTCACACAAACCTATGCAACTAGTACTTCAAGCACTGGGGAGCTCCTACACAATTCTAGTAAGCAAAAGCACAAAGCTCCTAGGCTCACTAGCAATGCTCAATAACAAGGTAACCAATGCCAAATTAGAGAGCGCAAATTACTTAGCTACACAAACTAAGCAATGTGACTAACAAGGTTACACAAACCAAATTAGCCACGCAAAGAGGATACTTCTAGCTACACAAGCAAGAAGATATCTAGCTAGCTACACAAGCACAACTAGATACAAGAGCAACAACACAAGCAAGGTATATATGAAGGTAAATACAAGCTTGTGTTGCACGAAGGCAAATCATCAAGAAGAGTAGACAATGTTGACACGGTGATTTCCTCCCGAGGTTCACTTGGTTGCCACAAAGCTACGTCCCCGTTGTGTCGACCAACACATCGTGGTTTGGCGGCTAATCGTATCCACAACCGAGCTCTCCCAAAGAGTGCCGCAAGAACCCACCATCAAGTGTGGTAGCTCAATGACACACTCTACTAGAGTTGCTCTTCGCGATCCGTGCGGGGTGAGCACAATCCCCCTCGCAAAGCTTCTTTGGAGCCTCGCACAATCTTCTTGCGAGCTTCGACGGAGCCACAAGCCACTAAGCCACCTAGGAGGTGGCAACCTCCAAGAGTAACAAGCACCACTGACTTGCAACACGATCACCTAGTGCCACTCGATGCAATTTCGCAATGCAACCGCACTAGAATCACACTCACTCGTAATCGATTCGCACTCTTGCAAGCACAAGTGAGTTAGAGGCTCTCCTAGCACTCCCCAAGCATGGACACCAAGTCCCAAGGGTGCCAAGCACTAGCCAAGGATGGACACCACAAGTATTTATAGCCCCACAAATGAATAGAGCCGTTAGCCCCTTCACTAGGCAACTTTCGAGACGACCGGACGCACCAGTCGAACTGACCGAACGCACTGCACCGCGTCCAGTTACTCGTAGCCATCCACGTGTCACCCATGTTCAATGTCGAATGCCAGATCTCAACGGTTGACTCAGCACCCTAAAGGTTATCAAGCGATCGGACGCGCTGCTCAATCGACCGGACACGCCGATCGCATAGTGCCTGTGCCCGCGAAGCACCGACCGAACGTGCTGTAGAACTAATCGGACGCGTTACACCCGGTGTCTGGTTTGAGTCCAATAAGGGTCCAAAGAGCGACTTCGTTGACCAGACGCGCCATGCGTCCGATCAACCCCTCGTGTTCTACAGACCCTCTGGGCGCCTGACCGGATGCGCCGGTCCCACGAGCGACCGGACGTGCCGATGCAAAACCCTAGCCTGCGTGCCTCTGCAGCAGCTGCCACTAGCCGAACACGTCTAGTCAACCTGAGACCATGTTCGGTTCAGCGTTCGGTCACCCCAGTGACCTCTGTTCGCCTCCGTTTCTATCCACGATGACTTAGAGAAAATCTCCGCCTCTGGCATAGTGGAAATATGCATTTCACTTCCACAAAAGCGTTGAATCCCACCGAGCTTGTGAGGCAGGAGGGCGAGAGCACCCCAAACCCATCTCTACCGCTCAAACTTCACCTCCTTTGCAAATGTGCCAACACCACCAAGTGATCACCACCTTGTGCACGTATGTTAGCATTTTCACAATCATTTTCTTCAAAGGAGTTAGACACTCAACTTGCCACGCCACTCGATCCTAGTAATGATGCAAAGTTAGATCACTCGAGTGGCACTAGATGACCGATAAGCAAACAAGTTTGTCCCTCTTAATAGTATTGCCATCTACTCTAAACCCGGTCAAAAACTTCTCTACACACCTATGATCGGTGAAATGGAAATGCTCTAGATTATACCTTTGTCTTGCGCATTCCATTCCATCTCTTTGATGTTGATTCAACACATGCACCAACCAATCACCAAATGATATGATCCACTTCATATCATCACATGATCATATTGGTTCATCGATCTTGACCTCACTTGCTCTTCACTGTTTCCTCGGTCCATCAGTGCCATGTCTTGCTCAAGCTTCACCGTCACACGCGGTCCCTCGCTCCAAAGCCTCTGACTTGCCCTTCACACTTGCAACCGGTCCATCAAGCCAAGTCATGTCTTGATCTTCTCCACCTTAATCACATGACTCCATGTCATGTCTCATATGCAATAAGCTCCTCCATCATCACATGTGCAAGATTTTCAACATCTCCAAGCCATTTCCACCTACATGGCATATGTTGCTCACACACATGTAACTATGGACTAATCACCTGTGTATCTCACATAAAACACAATTAGTCCACCTAGGTTGTCACTCAATTACCAAAACCAAACAAGGACCTTTTAGCGGGTCATGTGGAATCTCGATTCGGTCCGTTTGGAGACAGTCTCAGTGTCGGTGCAAGATAGGTGCACAGTTTGCGCCAAACATACCATAGGCTCAGAAATCATTTTGAACGCACCTGATGGTACTCCTAGTGACGAGGCTCAAGTGAAAGCTCATTTCGGTCCATTTGGAGACAATGTTAGTGTTGATGCAAGATAGATGCACGGTTTGCGCCAAATGTACCATAGGCTCAGAAATCGTTTTGGACGTACCCAATGGTACTCCTAGGTGACAAGGATCAAGTGAAAGCTCATTTCGGGATGTTTGGAGATAGTGCTAATTCTAACGCAAGATAGGTGCATGATTTGCTCTGAACGTACCTTAGGCTCGTATATCATTTTGGATGCACCCGATGGAACACTTAGGTGACATGGGTCAAGTGGAATTTCGGTTTGGTCTGTTTGGAGATAGTGTTAGTGTCAGTGCAAGATAGGTGCATGGTTTGCGCCAAACATACCATAGGCTCATAAATTATTTTGGACGCACCCGATGGTACTCCTAGGTGACGAGGCTCAAGTGGAAGCTCGTTTCGGTCCATTTGGAGATAGGGCTAATCTTGACCAAGATTGGAGCATGGCTTGAGCCAAACATACCATAGGCTCGGAAATCATTTTGGACACACCCGATGGAGCTCCTAGGTGACGTGGGTCATAAGGAACCTCGTTTCGGTTCGTCTAGAGATAGTGTTAGTGTTACTGGAAGATAGATGCCCGGTTTGCGCCAAACATAACATAGGCTCTGAAATCGTTTTGGACGCACCCGATGGTACTCCTGGGTGACGAGGCTCAAGTGAAGCTCATTTCGATACGTTTGGAGATAGTGTTAATCTTAACGCAAGATAGGTGCAAGTTTTGCACCTAACGTACCGTAGGCAGAGAAATCATTTTGGATGCACCCGATGGAACTCCTAGATCAAATGGGTCAAGTGGAATCTTGTTTCAGTTTGTTTGGAGATAATGTTAGTGTTGGTGCAAGATAGGCGCACAGTTTACGCGAAACATACCGTAGGCTCATAAATCATTTTGGACGCACCCGATGGAACTCCTATGTGACATGGTCAAGTGGAATCTCATTTCGGTCCGTTTCGAGATAGTGTTAGTGTCAGTGCAAGATAGGTGTACGGTTTGCGCCAAACATACCATAGGCTCAGAAAACATTTTGGACGCACCCGATGGTACTCCTTAGTGACAAGGCTCAAGTGAAAGCTCATTTCGGTTCATTTGGAGACAGTGTTAGTGTCGGTGCAAGATAGGTGCACGGTTTGCGCTGAACGTACCATAGTCTCAGAAATTGTTTTGGATGCACCTGATGGTACTCCTAGTTGACGAGGCTCAAGTGGAAGCTCATTTCGGTATGTTTGGATATAGTGTTAATCTTAATGCAAGATAGGTGCACAATTTACACCGAATGTACTATAGGCTCGAACATCATTTTAAATGCACTCGATGGAACTCCTAGGCGACAGTGCTCAAGTAAAATCTCGTTTTGGTCCGTTTGGAGATGGTTTTAGTGTCGGTCCAAGATCCATACATGGTTTGCGCTGAACATACCACAAGCTCGGAAATCGTTTTGGATGCACATGATGGAACTGCTCGGTGACATGGGTCATGTGGGATCTCGTTTCGGTCCGTTTGTGGATGGTGCTAATCTTGATGCTAGATTGGTGCATGATTTGCGCTGAACATACCGTAAGCTCAAAAATCATTTTTGACGCGCCCAATGGAACTCCTAGATGACATGGGTCAAGTGGAATCTTGTTTTGGTCTGTTTGGAGATAGTGTTAGTGTCGGTGTAAGATAGGTGCACGGTTTGTGCAAAACATACCATAGGCTCAGAAATCATTTTGGACGCACCCGATGGTAGTCCTTGGTGGCGAGGCTCAAGTGGAAGCTCGTTTCAGTCCGTTTGGAGACAGTGTTAGTGTCGGTGCAAGATAGGTGCACAGTTTGCGCTGAACGCACCATAGGCTCAAAAATCGAATTGGACGCATCCGATGGTACTCCTAGTTGACGAGGCTCAAGTGGAAGCTCATTTCAGTATATTTGGAGATAGTGCTAATCTTAACGCAAGATAGGTGCACAATTTACACCAAACGTACTATAGGCTCAGAAATCATTTTGAATGCACCCGATGGAACTCCTAGGTGACATTGGTCAAGTGGAATCTTGTTTCGACCCGTTTGGAGATAGTGTTAGTGTCGGTGCAAGATAGGTGCATGGTTTGCGCCAAACATACCATAAGCTCAGAAATCATTTTGGACACACCCGATGGTACTCGTAGGTGACGAGGCTCAAGTGGAAGCTCGTTTCGGTCCAATTGGAGGTAGTGCTAACCTTGACGCAAGATAGGTACACGGTTTTGCCTCGAACATGCCACGAAATCAGAAATCGTTTTAGATGCACCCGATGGTACTCCTAGGTGATGAGGCTCAAGCGAAAACTCATTTTGGTCCATTTGAAGATAGTGCTAATCTTGACACAAGATAGGTTTGGTTTGTGCCAAACATACCATAGGCTCAGAAATCATTTTGTACGCACCCGATGGAACTCCTAGGTGACGTGGGTCATATGGAACCTTATTTTGGTCTATTTGGAGACAAACCTATCTTGAACCGACACTAACACTATCTCCAAACGGACTAAAATGAGATTCCACAAGACCCACATCACCTAGGAGTTTCATCGGGTGCATTTAAAACGATTTATGAGCCTATGGCATGTTTGGTGCAAACCATGCACCTATCTTGCGTCAAGATTAGCACTATCTCCAAACAGACCGAAACGAGATTCCATATGACCCAAGTCACCTAGGAGCTCCATCGGGTGCGTCCATAATGATTTTCTGAGCCCATTGTACGTTCGGCGCAAACCATGCACCTATCTAGCGTCAAGATTGTCAGTATCTCTAGACGGATCAAAACAAGATTCTACATGACTCACGTCACATAGCAGTTCCATCATGTGCGTCCAGAACGATTTCCAAGCCTATGGTACGTTCGGCATAAACCGTGCACCTATCTTGCACCGACACTAAGACAGTCTCCAAACGGACCGAAATGAGATTCCACATGACCCACGTCACCTAGGGGTTTTATCGGGTGTGTGTAAAACAACTTTTGAGCCTATGGTATCTTCAGCACAAACCGTTCACCCATCTTGCGTCAAGGTTAGCACTACCTCCAAACGGAATGAAACGAGCTTCCACTTGAGCCTCGTCATCTAGCAATTCTATCAGGTGCGTCCAAAAGGAATTCTTAACCTATGGTACATTCGGTGCAACCAGTGCACCTATCTTTCACCTACACTAACATTGTCTCCAAACGGATAGAAATGAGATTCCACATGACCCACGTCACCTAGGAGTTCCATTTGGTGAGTCCAAAACAATTTCCAAGCCTATGGTATGTTCGGCGCAAACCATGCACCTACCTTGCGCCAAGATTAGTACTATCTCGAAACGGACCGAAACAACTTTCTACTAGAGCCTCATCATCTAGGAGTACCATCAGGTGCATCCAAAATGATTTATGAGTGTATGGTACTTTGGTGCAAACCGTGCACCTATCTAGCAGCGACACTAACATTGTCTCCAAACGGACCGAAATGAGATTCCACATGACCCAAGTCACATAGGAGTTCCATCGGGTGCGTCCATAATGATTTCTGAGCCCATGGTACGTTCGGTGCAAACCGTGCACCTAGCTAGCGTCAAGATTGTCAGTATCTCCAAATGGAATAAAATAAGATTCTACATGACCCACGTAACCTAGCAGTTCCACCGTGTGTGTCAAAAATGATTTCCGAGCCTGTGGTACGTTCGGCACAAACAATGCACCTATCTCGCACCGACACTAACACTGTCTCCAAACGGACCGAAATGAGATTCCACATGACCCACGTCACCTAGGACTTTCATCGGGTGCGTGTAAAATGATTTCCAAGCCTATGGTATGTTCGGTGCAAACCGTGGACCTGTCTTGCATGAAGATTAGCACTATCTCCAAACGGACCGAAACGAGCTTTCACTTGAGCCTCGTCATCTAGCAATTCCATCGGGTGCATCCGAAACAATTTTGTAGCCTGTGGTACGTTCGCTGAACCGGTGCACCTATCTTGCGCCTACACCAACACTATCTTCAAATGGACTTAAATGAGATTCAAGTTCCATCAGGTGCGTCCAAAACAATTTCTGAGCCTATGGTATGTTCGGCGCAAACCGTGCACCTATCTTGCGTCAAGATTAGCACTATCTCCAAACGGACCGAAACAAGTTGCCACTACAGCCTTGTCGCCTAGGAGAACTATCGGTTCATCGAAAATGATTTCTGAGCCTACGGTACTTTGGTGCAAATTGTGCACCTATCTTGCACCTACACTAACACTATCTCGAAAATGGACCGAAATGAGATTCCACATGACCCACTGTTGACGGTAGATAAGTATCATTTTTTAATCGTCAACATAGCATGAAAAAGGACTAAAAATAATTACCACATAGATATAGGGGGTTTACTGACATAATTCCATGAGTTTTGGTGAATGTCTGTTTCTGCAGGGTGTCAACTGAAAAGAACCAAGGAAGGCCCACATGTCAGGTTTACATAGAGACAACAGGGCCACGCATAACTTTTCTATAATCTAGAAGGTACGAGAAGACTCTAGAAACAACCGGGAGGCAAAACGGGCCTGGAAGTGGGGCGCCCGCCCCACTCCTTGGGCGCCTGCCCCAGTGGCTCAGCCAATCAGGCTCCACCTCGCGGATCCTGCCTCCACCGCCTTTGAGGATCAATAATAATCGTAGATCAAGGTTGGTTTGATCCGAGGGCTGTGGTGCTTCCTAGAGGGCTATATAAGCAAGGCCCCTGGCCCCTGGAGGAGGCATCCCATAAACCCTAATTTCATTATCTCTTAGCTAGGTCAGAGGCAGAGGTGTCCCATGAAAGGATGACCTCTCCGCCCTAGAGAATTAGGGCTAGACATTCCAATGTAGTAGATTAGATATAGATGGGAGTTAGGGAGAGCAGAGCTATGCTTCGGTTCTAGAGAAGTCTTCATATATTTGGTATGTCTTTGTATCTATTCTTTACAAGACTTATGCTATATATATTTTCATCTTCTCTATTTACTTTATGCCTTTATTATGTATGGTTAGTATAATTGTTATACCTTGGCATGGGATCTTAGCTCGTATTTGTAACACCCCAGGTGTTTATCACCAATTAAGTAGTGGGTTTAAGCTCAAACATGATAGATTAGTGGAGATGACGATGCCAAAGTCAAACCCTAACCTAAACTTGGATATTGCACCCTTGCTTACATATAGGCTCAATTAAAAGATATATGTTTGGGTGTTGTTATCAAAGTATCTTCACATGTCTCACATCAATAACTATCTATATTGATCCCTGGAAAAGTTTCATGAAGTTTGGAATAAAAAAGTCACATGAAATGATAAGTTCCATTCCTATAGGAATTTGCCCCATTAAGTTAATGGAACTATAGATCATCAACCAAGCTTTGCAACTTTGCCCAAATGACTCTAGATGAACTCTACAACAAAAGTCATGAAGGGTTCATGTTGAGCAAATGTCAAGAAAATGCTTCGATTGGCCTAAAACCCTAGCTTCGGCTTTATCGAGTTATTACTTTGACCAAAGTGAAAGTTTGACTTCTGTACCTGTTATGAGGTTTGACCTTAAACAAAAGTTGTAGATCATCTTGTGTAGAACAAACTTTGTTTAATGGTCAAGAGCTAGTTTGGCCTCTAACCTAGTCAAATAGAGATCACAATGTGGAATCAGCTGCTGTTTTTCCAAAATCTAGAAAATATGCCAAGTCCTGAGTTAGCAGCAATAAGTTGACATGTTTGGCAACCTTTATTTCCCTAACCATGCTAAACTAGTTCAAGGTCCTTTAATAAAAGTTATAGATGGAGTTGTGTACAACAAACTTTGTTTAAAGATTGTACCCTAGTTCGGCTTGGAAATGAGTCTAACTGGAGCTCGAAGTTCGAATCTTCTACTGTTTCAAGCGTCGAAATAATTTTAAGTCAGAAAATCAACGTCATTAGATTGGCATGCCGCGTTCTCATGATTTTGTTAAGAAACTTGGCTTGCTTCCAAAATAAAACTTGTAGCCAAGGTCATGAAGGAGAGTATGTCAAAGTTTGGTTTAAGTTTGACCACGATTGACCTAGTAATTAGAGTCCCAACCGAGTGAAGCTTGAACATCACTTAATCGCTGACATTGTCAACTTTGGAGCTAATTATCTCCTAATCTAGAGACCTAATGGCTGAGCGCCCTTAACCAAAATTGGAGAGCTTTAGGTGTAGATCAAACTTCATTTTTGGCCTATCTCTAAATTTGGTCCGTAGACGGCCCAAATTGGTGCTCCACTTCATCCACACCGCCACTCGCCAGGTGTTCGTTGAAATGCCGCAAAGGGCGACGCGTGTCCGAGTGCATGGCAACCATGCCTAGCTCGCACCCCTACCTCCCTAGACACGTGCCCTGCTCCTCCTTGCGTTGTTATGGACGCCGTGCTGCCCACGGTCGCTTTCCCCTCGCTCTCGGACGTTCCAGAGCGGGGCAGCCATGGACGCCGCCATGGCCACCGCGAGCGGAGCCGTTCGGCACCCCACGGCTTCATGCGTCGCAGCCAAGCCAAGTCATCACCGGCACTGGAAACTCCCCCTATGCCTTGTACACGCTCGATAGGAGCCGTTGCCGCTGCCTTCATTTAGCTGTTGCTCACCAGGGCGCGTCGTCGCCATGGCCGCTCGGCCAAGCTCCAAGGCCATCGTCGCTCCATCACGTCCGGCCTCCCTCCACCCGAACCGGCCGCGCCATCACATTCCCTGTACCACGCCGCCCCTCCGGAGCTCCTCGCCTCGCCGTCTTAGCCCCCGCAGTGAGCCGCCGCCGGAGCACCGGCCGACGAGCCGTCTGCTGCCGTGGCCGCGCCACCACGGGCCTCTTTGGGCCGAGCCAAGGGCACCAGCTAGGGCACGGAGGTCCCCTAGTGCTCGTGCCGCCCTTAGCCACCACCGCCGATGGCCCCACCTCGCCGGAGTCGCGCGTCCGACCTCCTCCTTTGCCGGCGTCGGGAGGTAGAAGAAGCATCCGGCTCCCTCTCTTTGTGTTCCTTTTTATTTTGAATGACAGGTGGGGCTAGGTGGTCTAACGGGTCCCACATGGCAGTTTATGAAGTGGCCGTCCTGGGTGTGTATTCGGGTGTGCCTAGCGAATTATGTTAGGGTTGTTTTAATTCCAATTTTGAATTTTAATTTCATGTTAATCTTTGAAAATCTATATCTCATGATAGAAAAGTCCAAAAATAGTAAATGGGGACTTTTTGGAAACCTTGAGAAGAGATCTATGCAGTAGAGTCATAAATTATTACATGTTTATAGATGTTTTCTGATGTCTTTATTTAAGTTAAAAAATGCTCTATAAATGTCTTTAAACTTGACCAGAGCAAGATCTGGAGTTTTAGACATCCAAAAATAGTGATTCTTGTTTTGTTAATTTTGTGATGACATGTATTTGCTAGGAAAAATATTAAACACACTAGTCGTTCACTGCTTTCTTAAGGTTTTGATTTGACCTTGATAAATAAGGAAATCTACATTATATTGCTTGTCATTTTTATATCTTGAGTTATGATGGTCCAATTGATGTGAAATTTTTATGGTAGGATTGTCATACTATGGATGTACTGTGGTATAAATTTCATGGTCATTGCTCACTGTATGCTCAAGTTATTGATTTAACTTGTTTATAGCTTGATAAATAGCTTATAAATAATATATAAATGATAAAATATAAAATATTGTTCCATTACCTTAGTATGATGTTTCTCTATCATATTGATTCATAATATGGCCTTGTGTTCACAGAAAATATTGAGTGTTAAGTTTAACTTGCTCTCACATGATTATTGCAATAGCTATTTGTCTTTTTCATAGAGGTTGATATACATGCCCAAATGAATTGAAATTTGGACAGTAGACTTTTGAGAGCATATTTAGGCCACTGCAATTTTTGTAGAATTTATTGTGCACTTTTGATAGGTGTTCATAATTCCACCTAATTATCTAAATAAATTAAGAAAATGCATTAAAAGAAATTATTTAGGAATGGACACTATGTTTTCTGGTGTTCATTAGTCATGTGTGACATGTTGGTAAAGTTGGTTTTGTCTAATTATATGTTTGCAAAATAAGTTAATAATTATTTCTTGCAAATGAGGTTTCTGGACAGATCTGGGAACTTAGCAAAGTTCTTCATGATAATTTGCTTTGTTGTGAAACTTATTTATACAAAAGTTGTAGATAATTTATGTATCTAGCTGCTGTTAAAATGTGGTGGCATTTGGCCATGT
The DNA here is from genome assembly GCA_038087645.1 of Saccharum hybrid cultivar R570. Classification (NCBI taxonomy): domain Eukaryota; kingdom Viridiplantae; phylum Streptophyta; class Magnoliopsida; order Poales; family Poaceae; genus Saccharum; species Saccharum hybrid cultivar. The sequence goes on along the minus strand of JAQSUU010000119.1, from coordinate 24,280,995 downwards.
GGTTTAGGAGTTATAGCTGTTTAAAGTTGGGGTACAGAATTGCTTGCTCTCTGTCTTGTTAGATCAGTTGATGTGTTTATGTAAATTCGACATGTTAAACTTTGGAATCATGCTGTGATGATTATAAATGAAATATAGATTTCATAAGCTTTCCATAATGTCTTCTTGCAAGTCATTTGGAGTTGTAGATCTCCAGTTATGATTAAATTACTCAGCTGTTGGTCTGATGTCCAGAAGGTAGCAATTTCTAGTTCTAGTACTTTGATTAACTTTGTCATGCTTGGGTATTGAAGTGTGACTCATATCTTTGATGATACTTGGGTGGTACCCTGTGATCTTGTGAGACTTGTTTCTTGATTGATGTGCTTGCCCTCTTCTATGTTATGTCTTAATGAGGATTAAGTTAATTAGCTCTAGGTGTTTATGTGAACTTTGGTATGCTTGCATGATTACTTTGTTTATTGCACTTCTATGCATTCATACATATGCATTATTGCACCTCATTTAGGTACGCTAGCTGAAGCACGTGAAGGACCTGATGTGGAGCCAAACCCGAAGATGGAGTTGGTGGATCTATCCCGAAGATAGAAGGACCGGACAAGTGATAGATTGGGAGATGCTCGCCAAGTGAATTCATCTGACATACTCTAACTTGAGTCGGATCCTAGGCAAGCCCCGGAGCATTATAAGCCTCTTATCTTCAAAGCAATTAATTATATATATATATATATGTTATAAGTATTGTTGCATTAAGTGGTAGGAGTTGGTTAGAAACCCTTGCTGCATTATATCATTCCTTGTCCAGTTATATGAATCCTTGAATCCTACATAGACTAGGATCGAGTAGATGCTTAGCCCTGCTTTAAGCGGTAGAAGTCAGGTGATTTCCTGTCACCTGCGAGATGTAGGGATATTCATATATGGCATGGTTGGCTATATTTGCTATCGTGGAATGGAACTATGTGTTAATAAAATGAAATGAGACCGGGCGGGATGAAGATAGTGAAGCAACAAGGCATGGAGGTCTTGGGTGTGGATCTATCCCCGTCTGAGTCATTTAAGGACCGATTCGCTGTACGTCCTTGAGTCATGTTGAACGCAGTCTAACACTTAGTTGGCCGGATAAGTCGTTCCGACCGCGAAGCCGAGTAATATGGTTCAGGCCGGGAATCGAATGGTAGGTTGCATCTTGGAGGAGAGAAAGGATGTGCTTGGGGACATTGGCGTGAGACCAAGGGGGGTTAGAGTCCCTATCACCTGGCAGAGTGTCGCCCTTGGGGTTGCGACATCATTCGGACCCGCGATTCCTGAATCGTACGAAAGGTGGTCTGTGCGACCCTGGCAGGGGTCTGCACGGTGAGTGTTAGCAATACCCCTCCAGCTGGATAGGAATTCGATTCGAATCGCCGTCGCTCCCGGTTAGTGAGCACTTGACTTGAGCAGCGGCAACGTAGATTTCATTAAATTGAACGGATGGTCAATTGGATAACGATGGAAAGGTTGCCTCAATTTATACCTGCTATGGTTAATATTGTTTGCTCCTAATAAAGTGAGTGCTCTAGTACAGGTTCTAATATAGATGACAGGTTAATGATAATTAACTTGATGCTTAAGCATTAATGATTACTCATCCATATTAAGCTTTTATGCAAAATGTTATCAAGCTAGCCCACTTCATATCAGCCTTGCATGATCCTTGGTGTCACTTTATTTCTAGTTTCTGACAGGTAAGTCTAGCTGAGTACCTTCTTGTACTTAGGGTTTTATCCCCACTTGTTGCAGGTTGTGAAGTATCATGGCTACTGCAAGAGTTGGTTGGCTCCTGCCTTAGAGGCGGAGTGTGATCACAGGCATGATCCTTCTAAGTTATCTTCTCTCTAATGCTTTTGTTGGAAGTCGACCGTGGTACTAGCATGTACTTGAAATAAGATTAATGTTAGTTTCAAATTACTTTGCTTCCGCTACTTTTGAACCTAAGTTGTAATAACTATGTTGAACTGATGTATATTCAATTACTTGTGAAATGGTTGTAACATATGACTTGTTATGTTGAATCACTACGATCTTGGTTGGTATGTTGGTTGGTTTGAAATCCCTCGTGATTTCATTAGACTACTGGAGTTATATGAGCTCAAGTGCGAGAATTTGATCACTTTGGTGATTGTTTTTGTACTTGTGCTCTTATAATTTGGACGGTTCCGTTACAGTATTGAGTGCTTTAGTTATTGCGCATAGCTAGAGTAGTAATCGATAGTTTAGGCATGGTGTCTAGGCTATAGGTTACCTGAGGTTGCGCTCAACCCCACGTATAGTTGTGGTAACCCCAGAGGTGATAGCTCTGTAAGGCCTTCGTAATCCACCACGTTCGGGTTGATGTTCATAGAGCTTTTAGTAGCCTTCCCCCGACTATTTTCTTCCCAGTCTCTTTCGAGAGTCGAAAAGGTACTGTTGCTCCAAAGTGTCATGTGTATGATCGCTATATCTATTCATGCTTTAGTTATTAAAGAACCAAAGTAATAGAAAAGTCCATAGGAACCTTGATCTCTGCCATTGTCCTCTCACTTTAGCTAGCTACTCATTTATCATAGAATTCTCCTATGTGCTTTTATTCATATACCTATCATATATCATTTACCCCCTGCTTTAGTCTAGTTGGTTTACTAAGTTAGTAGATACATGATGGTGAATTCTCAGATTCTTTAACCCTTGCTTCCCTATGGTAAAATATAAATAACGATACCTGGTTTACTCCCAGTAAAATGCTACAATGGTATATTCTGTGCGCTTGCAGAATCCTTCATATTTTAGTTGCACTTAATTTCTACCTACAAGCATTTTTGGCGCCGTTGCCGGGGTAGCAATGTGGCGTAAAGATTTTGATAATGATCTTATGTCTGCTAATTTAGTGTATCATTAGCTTTAGTAGGATTACCCCTTGTTCTGTTGAGTGTGGAATACACAGGACAAAAGATGTCGTTTTGACCTTAAGACAAGCTTCCACAAGAAGTTGAAGAGCCCAGGGTCCCTCAACATTCAACATTCATCAACACTGGAACCCTACCACCTCACAGGTTTGTGTATACATATATATTATTTCTAACCATGTGTAGATTGAAGAAAAGGTCTTTGTCACAAGAATTCAACTCACATCTCAAGTGACAAAATTAGATGTTGCACTACTCACAAATCCCAAATTGTGAGTCATGGTAAGTTTGATCAATAAAGGTGAGATAGTCTTGCTCATGGACTTTAAAATTAATGGGTAGTTATCTTTTTAATTGTGCATCTCACTGCATGTTTACTTTATATCATTCATGCATCCTCTCTATTTAGTTTATTATGTTCTCTCATCCATTGCATGGTTAGTTCCTTGCATACACTCATATCGCCTGCATCTAAAAATAAAAATATTCCTCACCATGATCATGCTCTGTCATCTCCATTTGAGTAAATCTCTATAGTGCTTTCATGCTACCTTTGTCTACTAGAGTATGCTTTGGTTTGGAAGTGCTTCGAGGGTCCTTCCAAAGGCTTTTTAAATTTAGCGTGGTGCTTAGGTTAAATTGTCTTCCTTAACCCAATTAAGACATGGAGTCTAGTTTGGTTATTGAACTAAAAATGTGCTTTAGTAGATACTGGTTATTTTGTTAGACTAACCCCTGCAGAAAACTCTCAAATCCAATTTGGGTAAGTCAAGAGATGAACTCACTTCGAAGATGAAGCAAGGCATATGATGAACTCCAACAACTTCGCACAAAAGACATAGCTCATTCATCGTCCAAGGAAGAATTGTAAGTATCAAATATCATTCACATTGTCTTTTGCTGCATGTTACCTTTGCCTTGAACCATGTTAAAGTGCCATAAAAAAGTTGTTAGAAAACATGATAAATAGATCCTATGCTAAAGTAACTCGAAAAACATCTCTTTGTTAGCATAGATGAAATTCAAATAGATAGTGGATAATAGCCCATAGCTTGAACTTGTTGCAATCCTTCGGGTATGTGTCCACTAACATTTTGTAGGAAAGAATCTACGATGTGCCTGTTCATGGTTTGTCATGAACCTGCCAAATCACCACTTCGGTGATGGAACAAAGAAGGAGACAAGAGTGCCATAAGATGGATCAACATCTTGAACTCACTCAAAAGAAGTGCATGAACAAGGCAACAAGCTATGTGCAACCTTAAAGACATCATAGCATTGAGCCCAAAACTTGAGCTAGGATGCCGATGAGGAGCAGGGCGTAACTGATCTCATTTTAGCCAACCAAAGACCTGCTCTCATTATTCTTGATGACACCATCTTGCACGTCGGCGGCAAGGACAAGGATGACATGATGGCATGCATCCTTGTGTCAACCAAATCACCAGTCAAGGGTTGACTACCGACAAAGCCTTGAAAGACTATGACTATGATTGCAAGATGATGTTCCTGACCCATTGGAGATGAAGCCTACATGCAAATATTAATGAAGCTCCTTCCTTGATTCATCTGACATACTCTAACTTGAGTCAGATCCCAGGCAAGCCCCGGAGCATTATAAGCCTCTTATCTTCAAAGCAATTAATTATATATATATGTTATAAGTATTGTTGCATTAAGTGGTAGGAGTTGGTTGGAAACCCTTGCTGCATTATATCATTCCTTGTCCAGTTATATGAATCCTTGAATCCTACATAGACTAGGATCGAGTAGATGCTTAGCCCTGCTTTAAGCAGTAGAAGTCAGGTGATTTCCTATCACCTGCGAGATGTAGGGATATTCATATATGGCATGGTTGGCTATATTTGCTATCATGGAATGGAACCATGTGTTAATAAAATGAAATGAGACCGGGCGGGATGAAGATAGTGAAGCAACAAGGCATGGAGGTCTTGGGTGTGGATCTATCCCCGTCTGAGTCGTTTAAGGACCGATTCGCTGTACGTCCTTGAGTCATGTTGAACGCAGTCTAACACTTAGTTGGCCGGATAAGTCGTTCCGACCGCGAAGCCGAGTAATATGGTTCAGGCCGGGAATCGAATGGTAGGTTGCATCTTGGAGGAGAGAAAGGATGTGCTTGGGGACATTAGCGTGAGACCAAGGGGGTTAGAGTCCCTATCACCTGGCAGAGTGTCGCCCTTGGGGTTGCGACATCATTCGGACCCGCAATTCCTGAATCGTACGAAAGGTGGCCTGTGCGACCCTGGCAGGGGTCTGCATGGTGAGTGTTAGAAATACCCCTCCAGCTGGATAGGAATTTGATTCGAATCGCCGTCGCTCCCGGTTAGTGAGCACTTGACTTGAGCAGCGGCAACGTAGATTCCATTAAATTGAACGGATGGTCAATTGAATAATGATGGAAAGGTTGCCTCAATTTATACCTACTATGGTTAATATTGTTTGCTCCTAATAAAGTGAGTGCTCTAGTACAGGTTCTAATATAGATGACAGGTTAATGATAATTAACTTGATGCTTAAGCATTAATGATTACTCATCCATATTAAGCTTTTATGCAAAATGTTATCAAGCTAGCCCACTTCATATCAGCCTTGCATGATCCTTGGTGTCACTTTATTTCTAGTTTCTGATGGGTAAGTCTAGCTGAGTACCTTCTTGTACTTAGGGTTTTATCCCCACTTGTTGCAGGTTGTGAAGTATCATGGCTACTGCAAGAGTTGGTTGGCTCCTGCCTTAGAGGCGGAGTGTGATCATGGGCATGATCCTTCTAAGTTATCTTCTCTCTAATGCTTTTGTTGGAAGTCGACCGTGGCACTGGCATGTACTTGAAATAAGATTAATGTTAGTTTCAAATTACTTTGCTTCCGCTACTTTTGAACCTAAGTTGTAATAACTATGTTGAACTCCGATGTATATTCAATTACTTACGAAATGGTTGTAACATATGACTTGTTAGGTTGAATCACTATGATCTTGGCTGGTATGTTGGTTGGTTTGAAATCCCTCGTGATTTCATTAGACTACCGGAGTTATATGGGCTCAAGTTCGAGAATTTGATCACTTCGGTGATTGTTTTTGTACTTGTGCTCTTATAATTTGGACGGTTCCATTACAGCTGGTATCGGAGCAAGATTCAACATTAAACTTGTCATATGTGTATTTAAAACAAAGGTTTTGTTTTATAAAATCAGTTTTATTAACTTATAGCTATATATATGTTTGTGAAAACTGAATTCTAAATCTAAGTATGCCAGTGGTCAATTTCCTTATGCCCATATAAGGATTATTAGGTGGCTTATGTAAGTACTAACTTAGGGGTTTTTCATTTATGCATCTACGCCCAGGCCAAGGTATGTATGTCTGATAACTCTCCCACACTATGCTACCCGGTGTGTCAGATTAGAGGTAGCCTTCATATATGAATTAGCCATATATGTTGTTAGTTTACTTTTATGCAACGTCGCACCTACGCTCAGGTGAGTGTGAGTTGTGAGAGTATGACCGTCCAACCAGCGGTCTAGGGGAGAGCTAGTTTTGGTTATTGGATTATTTACATGTTACACACATGTATATATGAAGGTACTTAATTGTGGGTGATTGATGATTCGGGTAGTTTTGGTGCTACATTTATATATACGGGGTTATATGTATATGGGAGTACTTAGAAGTTTACTTTCTTGCTTTCATTGTGTGCTATATTTGGGGAATTGTTGGGCTGCAATGAAAATTTTCTGCAGGTACGCTAACCATGAATGCGTAAGTCAAATGTAGCTGACGACTAGCTATATATCGAGAGAGCGCGTGTTATACCACCGATATAGAACGTGATCGCCACCTTAGGTTGGCAGTCTTGTGAGGACGAATAGGACGAAGCATGCATCTTCATGATTGTTGCCTTATGCATAGCTATGCTCCTCTCACCCTTGTTCTATAGTGTGTAACTTGTGATCAATGTGTTACACTATCTTTCTTGAGTGAAGCTAAATAAGACTGCCTTACTCCATGTTGTTTGAGAAAAGTGTGAGTTTAGCTTTGCTATAAATAAGTGTGGTTACATGCCGGAACCTATAGATGTCCTCTAGTTGAGCTAAGTAGTGGATATGTTGTTCATACAAGCATTTGTAAATGCTTTAGACCTTATTTCAGTAATTATGGATTCTCATGAATGAATTAAATAGTGTGGTCTAAGGTAACAATGTTTAGAGCTACTAGAATAACATGTTTGTGTGCTCTCTTGTTAAGTAGAACAAAGGCAAGCTTTGTTTTGCTTGTTGGACGTTGACTGCTAGAATGGTTTCTGTTGTAGTGATGCTTTCGTCCTCAAAGTGGTGTTTTCTATAGTTATAGAGAATACCAAAGTTGTAGCAAACTTACTTATCTAGTTTGTCCTAAAATTTCATGACCCTAGGCCTTATGGTTTGGGAGTTATGACCTTTAGAAGTTTGCTGTCAGGTTTTGTTTGTGCTTTGAATAGATCTGAATGTTTGGTTTGTTTGACCTATGTGCATAGGGAATCATGTCTTGGAGGTAATAGAAGAAGTGTAGTACTTTTTCTAAGCTTTTCAAAATGTCCTATAGCACTAATTGTGGTGGTCTAAATCTCTAGTTATGAGCTTGCAAAGTGGAATGACAGAATCTGTCCAAATCTGGGCAGAGATGTCTTCTTTGTCTTGTTTGGCCTTGTTAGCTGTAGAATCATCTTAATATGATAATAAGAAAGTTATAGACAACTTAATAAGCTTTACATAAAGTTAAGGCTCAGCCTTGTTATGAACTCCAATTATGCATCTTTGAAGTTCTTGTCAGTTTTCTGTCCATATTGGTATAGATCTGAAACATTAGCATTTTTGGTCATGTTAATCTATGAATTAGCTATTGGTATGAATAACTAAAGTGTAGTCATCTTCCTAAGCTTTCTAGAAAGTCTAGGATCACCTTTGTGGGATGTCTACAACCTCAGTTAGGTTTGAAACAAGTAACTACTGTGATGCTGTCCAGATTCTATGTATATGCTAAGTTACCCACCTTAGCTAGCGTTTGTTTTGGACTAAACTTGTAGTTAGTTCTTGCTTTAGATAAATGCTTATTTTGGGTGAGCCTTGTGCTTTGTATTGATTGCTTAAGCCCATCCATTTAAATTTTCTCAAATGACTGCTTGATTGTGATGTTGTATGTTTGCTTGTTATTTAGGTAGTGTCCTAGTTGTCACCTCGTTTGTCCTCGGTAAGCATACGAGGGTCACATAGCTTTATCCTAGAACAATGTTCACGTTACGTAATTGTATGGTTGTTGTCTTCAATTAGGTTCTCTCTCTTAGGAGCCTGAGCCTGTAGACGTGGTGGTTATCCCTTGAATGTTTGTATCCATACCGTTGCTTGACCGAAAGCCCAAAGTTTTGTTCTCCTATATGTTTGTCTAAGTCATGGATGTTTTCCAACCCTTTTTGTGAAGACCCTTATCGACTGATCAACCAAGTTAACTTTTATCAACGCTAGCCTTTGACCATGGTTCGTACGTTGCCAGTTGTGGAGACTGTACCCAAATCCATGTTGGACCTTTCGGTTATCTCTCCCAAAGGTTAGCTAGTGTGATGCAACGTCTCTCTGCTATGGCCTCTAAATCGTGTGCTTGCAAATTCGTGCACCCACCTTATCAACTCAATCTATGACTACGTATCGGTTTTTGCCTTGAAATTTGCTTAATTCGTCTCCCACCTTCCCAAGTCTCGGGATGTTTATCAGTCTTGATCTCATGTTGTTGCCCAACATGAATGAATCTCCTATTAATCTTTTATCTAGAACTCACCTCGGTGGATGCAAGTCGTGCATAGAATTTAAGCAAGAGTCCATTGCTCAGTTGTCTTTGGGAATTGAGCTATGTCCCTTGTGGTGTGTGTTAATTTTTGGATCGCCTCCTCGTTGATTCTAAACCTTGTGACTACCTTTACTTGCTATCCCTCTTTGGTATGGTGTTTGTTCGGACAACCCAATCTGTGTCATTTGAAATTCCTCATCGAGTGTATGTTCAGTAATGGTGTTATGAGTAGCAACTAATGGTGCCGCGACAAAACCGAGAGCCTCCTATGGGTGCACACACAAGGTTGTGCTGCTCGGCACGCGCTGGTATCATGGTTTCTAATCATAATCCATTGCAGAACAACACTGATGTGATTTTCACGTGACCTTCTTCCTTGGTTGTCTTTCCATATCTTATCAAAGGACCCTTATATTGGACCAAATGTAGTAGAGCTTCCTCTTGAAGTTGCTAAGAGGATAACCTTTGAAGAACAGGTCACCGACATAAACATTAACAGACTGCAACATGTGGTAGCCCAATGACTCTATTTAGTTGCCCCTGTATTAACGAACGTCATCTAGTAAGCAAGTATCTCATCTCTATTGGATAAAAAGGACACACCACACTTACTGTTGGACAAGTCATCCGTTGGATAAGACTCGATCGTCACATTATGCAAGTTTTAACCTTTGTATGCATAATGGCCATATCGTCGAAATCAACCATCTCTGGTGTGACTCCTTATTTGCTAACTTCGATGGCAACCATCTGTTCTGCATCAACCACAGTTGTTGTGCTCAAGAGTGATGATTTGGAACTTTTTAGTGTTGAAAGACAACTGATTAGTTACCGATAGGAAGGTTAATCTCCAGCTAGGTAACGACTCCTTGGTAGCTACAAAGGCTACGTCTTACAGAGCAATAACCAACAAGAAGTTAATCAACTAGCCAACAACTTGAGAGATATTCTATCTTCTAGAGCCATTGTGATCAAGTCAATTCCGTCCTGGACAATCACACAGATAGTGCAAGGTGTGCTATCAGCTAAAGCGAAGAATTTGAGAAAGCATGACCTAGTTTCAATTAGCATCCATGTGCCCTTAGGTGCCACAAACGGTTTGTTCATAACTTTATTGGACAAAGTGTTGAGGAAAATTTGAAAGCAATTTGAGAAGTGTCAAACAACAGATTTTCCATCTTAGAGCTGCTGTTTGATCCTAAAAAGGAAGCCTCAAGGTGAAAGTTGGCCTGACAAAGTTGCTACGCTGCAAGTCAACTCAACTTACAGTGCAACTAAGTCACAAAGGAAAATTTTACTCAATCACTTGGTGGTAGACTACTCTTAGTGGTTTAGTGAATATTTACAACTTTTGTTGTCCTTAAGGCCTCGTTACATCCTTTCTTTGGTAATAATTTTCCAATGATGACATACTAGGTACCTTATAAATGTTTTCACCCAAGAGGTTGTATATCATTCAACCTAGATAACTGTTGTCTTTGAAAAAAAATCTTTTAGATAGCTGTTGGTAGAAATAGGAAGCCGACAGAGTCAGCTATCACATTCACTGACCCCTCGACAGACTCAGATAATACAGTGTTGTCATCAGATAAAGAGAACTACACACATGGAACCTAAAGTAGTTTTCCATTGGTTGGTGTCTAAATGAATGAACATTTACGACCAACATAGCCCTTGTCTATTGGTTAGTTAGTACCATATAACCTTAGAGAATGTTTGTCGTCTATGATCTCACCCTTTTGGAAGGTTGTACTCAAGCCATTTTGGTAGAGGACTGCTTTTCAAACTTTGTGAACATAGAGTCATTTCAACGAGTATACTTCTGAATATTTCGGTCTAGTGTCAAGTTCATATGGCCTATGTTGTGTTCATTAGAGAGTCAGATACTTGTTAGTGGTTCGCTCATGGACCAAATGATCTCCGTACACTGAGAATGCAGTACGTGCTATCTTGGATTCCTCCCAAAGTAACAATGCTTCATGGAAGTCAATGAAGGAAATTCTTCAGACAAATTTTACCATGAAAAGTCAGTGTCAGAAAGTGCCTTTGGCCAAATTGTTCACCGATGTTGAAGCTTTGTAGCTGAATGATATAGCAGATACTGAGAACTAGATAACGTGTCTCTCTTCCATAAAAGGTCTTCCATTCCTAATCTCGGGATGCGATTCTTTTAAGGGGGGAGGGCTATAACACCCCAGGTGTTTATCACCAATTAAGTAGTGGGTTTAAGCTCAAACATGATAGATTAGTGGAGATGACGATGCCAAAGTCAAACCTATGAAAATAAACCCTAACCTAAACTTGGATATTGCACCCTTGCTTACATATAGGCTCAATTAAAAGATATATGCTTGGGTGTTGTTATCAAAGTATCTTCACATGTCTCACATCAATAACTATCTATATTGATCCCTGGAAAAGTTTCATGAAGTTTGGAATCAAAAAGTCACATGAAATGATAAGTTCCATTCGTATTGGAATTTGCCCCATTAAGTTAATGGAACTATAGATCATCAACCAAGCTTTGCAACTTTGCCCAAATGACTCTAGATGAACTCTACAACAAAAGTCATGAAGGGTTCATGTTGAGCAAATGTCAAGAAAATGCTTCGATTGGCCTAAAACCCTAGTTTCGGCTTTATCGAGTTATTACTTTGACCAAAGTGAAAGTTTGACTTCTGTACCTGTTATGAGGTTTGACCTTAAACAAAAGTTGTAGTTCATCTTGTGTAGAACAAACTTTGTTTAATGGTCAAGAGCTAGTTTGGCCTCTAACCTAGTCAAATAGAGATCACAATGTGGAATCAGCTGCTGTTTTTCCAAAATCTAGAAAATATGCTAAGTCCTGAGTTAGCAGCAATAAGTTGACATGTTTGGCAACCTTTATTTCCCTAACCATGCTAAACCAGTTCAAGGTCCTTTAATAAAAGTTATAGATGGAGTTGTGTACAACAAACTTTGTTTAAAGATTGTAACCTAGTTCGGCTTGGAAATGAGTCTAACTGGAGCTCGAAGTTCGAATCTTCTACTGTTTCACGCGTCGAAATAATTTTAAGTCGGAAAATCAACGTCATTAGATTGGCGTGCCGCGTTCTCATGATTTTGTTAAGAAACTTGGCTTGCTAACAAAATAAAACTTGTAGCCAAGGTCATGAAGGAGAGTATGTCAAAGTTTGGTTTAAGTTTGACCACGATTGACCTAGTAATTAGAGTCCCAACCGAGTGAAGCTTGAACATCACTTAATCGCTGACATTGTCAACTTTGGAGCTAATTATCTCCTAATCTAGAGACCTAATGGCCGAGCGCCCTTAACTAAAATTGGAGAGCTTTAGGTGTAGATCAAACTTCGTTTTTGGCCTATCTCTAAATTCGGTCCGTAGACGGCCCAAATTGGTGCTCCACTTCATCCACACCGCCACTCGCCAGGTGTTCGTTGAAATGCCGCAAAGGGCGACGCGTGTCCGAGTGCGTGGCAACCATGCCTAGCTCGCACCCCTACCTCCCTGGACGCGTGCCCTGCTCCTCCTTGTGTTGTTATGGACGCCGTGCTGCCCACGGTCGCTTTCCCCTCGCTCTCGGACGTTCCAGAGCGGGGCAGCCATGGACGCCGCCATGGCCACCGCGAGTGGAGCCGTTCGGCACCCCACGGCTTCATGCGTCGCAGCCAAGCCAAGTCGTCACCGGCACTGGAAACTCCCCCTACGCCTTGTACACGCTCGATAGGAGCCGTTGCCGCTGCCTTCATTTAGCTGTTGCACACCAGGGCGCGTCGTCGCCATGGCCGCCCGGCCAAGCTCCAAGGCCATCGTCGCTCCATCACCTCTAGCCTCCCTCCACCCGAACTGGCCGTGCCATCGCGTTCCCCGTACCACGCCGCCCCTTCGGAGCTCCTCGCCTCGCCGTCTTAGCCCCCGCAGTGAGCCGCCGCCGGAGCACCGGCCGGCGAGCCGTCTGCTGCCATGGCTGCACCACCATGGGCCTCTTTGGGCCGAGCCAAGGGCACCAGCTAGGGCGCAGAGGTCCCCTGGTGCTCGTGCCGCCCTTAGCCGCCGTCGCCGGTGGCCCCACCTCGCCGGAGCCGCGCGTCCGACCTCCTCCTTTGCCGGCGTCGGGAGGTAGAAGAAGCATCCGGCTCCCTCTCTCTGTGTTCCTTTTTATTTTGAATGATAGGTGGGGCTAGGTGGTCTAACGGGTCCCACATGGCAGTTTATGAAGTGGCCGTCCTGGGTGTGTATTCGGGTGTGCCTAGCGAATTATGTTAGGGTTGTTTTAATTCCGATTTTGAATTTTAATTTCATGTTAATCTTTTAAAATCTACATCTCATGATAGAAAAGTCCAAAAATAGTAAATGAGGACTTTTTGGAAACCTTGAGAAGAGATCTATGCAGTAGAGTCATAAATTATTACATGTTTATAGATGTTTTCTGATGTCTTTATTTAAGTTAAAAAAATGCTCTATAAATGTCTTTAAACTTGACCAGAGCAAGATCTGGAGTTTTAGACATCCAAAAATAGTGATTCTTGTTTTGTTAATTTTGTGATGACATGTATTTGCTAGGAAAAATATTAAACACACTAGTTGTTCACTGCTTTCTTAAGGTTTTGATTTGACCTTGATAAATAAGAAAATCTACATTATATTGCTTGTCATTTTTATATCTTGAGTTATGATGCTCCAATTGATGTGAAATTTTTATGGTAGGATTGTCATGATATGGATGTACTGTGGTATAAATTTCATAGTCATTGCTTACTGTATGCTCAAGTTATTGATTTAACTTGTTTATAGCTTGATAAATAGCTTATAAATAATATATAAATGATAAAATAGAAAATATTGTTCCATTACCTTAGTATGATATTTCTCTATCATATTGATTCATAATATAGCCTTGTGTTCACAGAAAATATTGAGTGTTAAGTTTAACTTGCTCTCACATGATTATTGCAATAGCTATTTGTCTTTTTTATAGAGGTTTATATACTTGCCCAAATGGATTGAAATTTGGACAGTAGACTTTTGAGAGCATATTTAGGCCACTGTAATTTTTGTATAATTTATTGTGCACTTTTGTAGGTGTTCATAATTCCACCTAATTATCTAAATAAATTAAGAAAATGCATTAAAAGAAATTATTTAGGAATGGACACTATGTTTTCTGGTGTTCATTAGTCATGTGTGACATGTTGGTAAAGTTGGTTTTGTCTAATTATATGTTTGCAACATAAGTTAATAATTATTTCTTGCAAATGAGGTTTCTGGATAGATCTGGGAACTTAGCAAAGTTCTTCATGATAATGTGCTTTGTTGTGAAACTTATTTATAAAAAAGTTGTAGATAATTTATGTATCTAGCTACTATTAAAATGTGGTGGCATTTGGCCGTGTGGTTTAGGAGTTATAGCTGTTTAAAGTTGGGGTACAGAATTGCTTGCTCTCTGTCTTGTTAGATCAGTTGCTGTGTTTATATAAATTCGATATGTTAAACTTTGGAATCATGCTGTGATGATTATAAATGAAATATAGATTTCTTAAGCTTTCCATAATGTCTTCTTGCAAGTCATTTGGAGTTGTAGATCTCCAGTTATGATTAAATTACTCAGCTATTGGTCTGATGTCCAGAAGGTAGCAATTTCTAGTTCTAGTACTTTGATTAACTTTGTCATGCTTGGGTATTAAAGTGTGACTCATATCTTTGATGATACTTGGGTGGTACCCTGTGATCTTGTGAGACTTGTTTTTTGATTGATGTGCTTGCCCTCTTCTATGTTATGTCTTAATGAGGATTAAGTTAATTAGCTCTAGGTGTTTATGTGAACTTTGGTATGCTTGCATGATTACTTTGTTTATTGCACTTCTATGCATTCATACATATGCATTATTGCACCTCATTTAGGTACGCTAGCTGAAGCACGTGAAGGACCTAATGTGGAGCCAAACCCGAAGATGGAGTTGGTGGATCTATCCCGAAGATAGAAGGACCGGACAAGTGATAGATTGGGAGATGCTCGCCAAGTGAATTCATCTGACATACTCTAACTTGAGTCGGATCCTAGGCAAGCCCCGGAGCATTATAAGCCTCTTATCTTTAAAGCAATTAATTATATATATATGTTATAAGTATTGTTGCATTAAGTGGTAGGAGTTGGTTGAAAACCCTTGCTGCATTATATCATTCCTTGTCCAGTTATATGAATCCTTGAATCCTACATAGACTAGGATCGAGTAGATGCTTAGCCCTGCTTTAAGCGGTAGAAGTCAGGTGATTTCCTGTCACCTGCGAGATGTAGGGATATTCATATATGGCATATTTGGCTATATTTGCTATCGTGGAATGGAACCATGTGTTAATAAAATGAAATGAGACCGGGCGGGATGAAGATAGTGAAGCAACAAGGCATGGAGGTCTTGGGTGTGGATCTATCCCCGTCTGAGTCGTTTAAGGACCGATTCGCTGTACATCCTTGAGTCATGTTGAACGCAGTCTAACAATTAGTTGGCCGGATAAGTCGTTCCGACCGCGAAGCCGAGTAATATAGTTCAGGCCGGGAATCGAATGGTAGGTTGCATCTTGGAGGAGAGAAAGGATGTGCTTGGGGACATTGGCGTGAGACCAAGGGGGGTTAGAGTCCCTATCACCTGGCAGAGTGTCGCCCTTAGGGTTGCGACATCATTCGGACCGCGATTCCTGAATCGTACGAAAGGTGGCCTGTGTGACCCTGGCAGGGGTCTGCACGGTGAGTGTTAGCAATACCCCTCCAGCTGGATAGGAATTTGATTCGAATCGCCGTCGCTCCCGGTTAGTGAGCACTTGACTTGAGCAGCGGCAACGTAGATTCCATTAAATTGAACGGATGGTCAATTGGATAACGATGGAAAGGTTGCCTCAATTTATACCTGCTATGGTTAATATTGTTTGCTCCTAATAAAGTGAGTGCTCTAGTACAGGTTCTAATATAGATGACAGGTTAATGATAATTAACTTGATGCTTAAGCATTAATGATTACTCATCCATATTAAGCTTTTATGCAAAATGTTATCAAGCTAGCCCACTTCATATCAGCCTTGCATGATCCTTGGTGTCACTTTATTTCTAGTTTCTAAAAGGTAAGTCTAGCTGAGTACCTTCTTGTACTCAGGGTTTTATCCCCACTTGTTGCAGGTTGTGAAGTATCATGGCTACTGCAAGAGTTGGTTGGCTCCTGCCTTAGAGGCGGAGTGTGATCACGGGCATGATCCTTCTAAGTTATCTTCTCTCTAATGCTTTTGTTGGAAGTCGACCGTGGTACTAGCATGTACTTGAAATAAGATTAATGTTAGTTTCAAATTACTTTGCTTCCGCTACTTTTGAACCTAAGTTGTAATAACTATGTTGAACTCCGATGTATATTCAATTACTTGCGAAATGGTTGTAACATATGACTTGTTATGTTGAATCACTACGATCTTGGTTGGTATGTTGGTTGGTTTGAAATCCCTCATGATTTCATTAGACTACCGGAGTTATATGGGCTCAAGTGCGAGAATTTGATCACTTCGGTCATTGTTTTTGTACTTGTGCTCTTATAATTTGGACGGTTCCGTTACAGTATTGAGTGCTTTAGTTATTGCGCATAGCTAGAGTAGTAATCGATAGTTTAGGCATGGTGTCTAGGCTATAGGTTACTTGAGGTTGCGCTCAACCCCACGTATAGTTGTGGTAACCCCAGAGGTGACAGCTCTGTAAGGCCTTCGTAATCCACCACGTTCGGGTTGATGTTCATAGAGCTTTTAGTAGCCTTCCCCCAACTATTTTCTTCCCAGTCTCTTTCGAGTGTCGAAAAGGTACTGTTGCTCCAAAGTGTCATGTGTATGATCGCTATATCTATTCATGCTTTAGTTATTAAAGAACCAAAGTAATAGAAAAGTCCATAGGAACCTTGATCTCTACCATTGTCCTCTCACTTTAGCTAGCTACTCATTTATCATAGAATTCTCCTATGTGCTTTTATTCATATACCTATCATATATCATTTACCCCCTGCTTTAGTCTAGTTGGTTTACTAAGTTAGTAGATACATGATGGTGAATTCTCAGATTCTTTAACCCTTGCTTCCCTATGGTAAAATATAAATAACGATACCTGGTTTACTCCCAGTAAAATGCTACAATGGTATATTCTGTGCGCTTGCAGAATCCTTCATATTTTAGTTGCACTTAATTTCTACCTACAAGCATTTTTGGCGCCGTTGCCGGGGTAGCAATGTGGCGTAAAGATTTTGATAATGATCTTGATGTCTGCTAATTTAGTGTATCATTAGCTTTAGTAGGATTACCCCTTGTTCTGTTGAGTGTGGAATACATAGGGCAAAAGATGTCGTTTTGACCTTAAGACAAGCTTCCACAAGAAGTTGAAGAGCCCAGGGTCCCTCAACATTCAACATTCATCAACACTGGAACCCTACCACCTCACAGGTTTGCGTATACATATATATTATTTCTAACCATGTGTAGATTGAAGAAAAGGTCTTTGTCACAAGAATTCAACTCACATCTCAAGTGACAAAATTAGATGTTGCACTACTCACAAATCCCAAATTGTGAGTCATGGTAAGTTTGATCAATAAAGGTGAGATAGTCTTGCTCATGGACTTTAAAATTAATGGGTAGTTATCTTTTTAATTGTGCATCTCACTGCATGTTTACTTTATATCATTCATGCATCCTCTCTATTTAGTTTATTATGTTCTCTCATCCATTGCATGGTTAGTTCCTTGCATACACTCATATCGCCTGCATCTAAAAATAAAAATATTCCTCACCATGATCATGCTCTGTCATCAACATTTGAGTAAATCTCTATAGTGCTTTCATGCTACCTTTGTCTACTAGAGTATGCTTTGGTTTGGAAGTGCTTCGAGGGTCCTTCCAAAGGCTTTTTAAATTAAGCGTGGTGCTTAGGTTAAATTGTCTTCCTTAACCCAATTAAGACATGGAGTATAGTTTGGTTATTGAACTAAAAATGTGCTTTAGTAGATACTGGTTATTTTGTTAGACTAACCCCTGCAGAAAACTCTCAAATCCAATTTGGGTAAGTCAAGAGATGAACTCACTTCGAAGATGAAGCAAGGCATATGATGAACTCCAACAACTTCGCACAAAAGACATAGCTCATTCATCGTCCAAGGAAGAATTGTAAGTATCAAATATCATTCACATTGTCTTTTGCTGCATGTTACCTTTGCCTTGAACCATGTTAAAGTGCCATAAAAAAGTTGTTAGAAAACATGATAAATAGATCCTATGCTAAAGTAACTCGAAAACCATCTCTTTGTTAGCATAGATGAAATTCAAATAGATAGTGGATAATAGCCCATAGCTTGAACTTGTTGCAATCCTTCGGGTATGTGTCCACTAACATTTTGTAGGAAAGAATCTACGATGTGCCTGTTCATGGTTTGTCATGAACCTGCCAAATCACCACTTCGGTGATGGAACAAAGAAGGAGACAAGAGTGCCATAAGATGGATCAACATCTTGAACTCACTCAAAAGAAGTGCATGAACAAGGCAACAAGCTATGTGCAACCTTAAAGACATCATAGCATTGAGCCCAAAACTTGAGCTAGGATGCCGATGAGGAGCAGGGCGTAACTGATCTCATTTTAGCCAACCAAAGACCTGCTCTCATTATTCTTGATGACACCATCTTGCACGTCGGCGGCAAGGACAAGGATGACATGATGGCATGCATCCTTGTGTCAACCAAATCACCAGTCAAGGGTTGACTACCGACAAAGCCTTGAAAGACCATGACTATGATTGCAAGATGATGTTCCTGAGCCATTGGAGATGAAGCCTACATGCAAATATTAATGAAGCTCCTTCCTTGATCATCAAGACAGATGGCGTATCATTAACTGAACAACTCTTTGCCATGCCACCAGAGGACAAAGACCATTAAAGAAGAACTCGAGTCTATATCTCTAATGAACATCAATTCGTCAACCAAGACTCAACCAAAAAAAATCAAGAGTGGTTGATGAAAGAAGATCATGCAACTATTTGTATCCTCATCTCCTGGATTGGACAGTCCAAAGAAAAGCAGAATGCAAAGGAGAGATCTTTGCTCAACGGACCTAGAATCAAGAGCCCTCTCCGACAGATTGAAGAACAGAGGATGAACAGTGTCTAAGGACATGGAGTTATAACACACTTTGAGGGATGATTCAACACTCACACTTGGCTTCAAGTGACGAGCGACAACAAGGCTCAAGCTTGGGGGAAGAAGGCCACCGACTCCTCTAATGATGATCGAGCAATGCTCTTTCTCTTCTCCAGCCCCCGTCACTCTGGCACGCTGGTTTGCAATCCCTCCACTCATAATTACTTTCTCTCTATAAATGTTTCTATAGATGTCATAGATGCAAATCAAACTTAAGACAAAGTAAAATCAATCCTTAAGAGAAGTAATGGTGAGTAAATATTCTATGCTAAGTAAAATGTTCAAACCAACTTTTCTGTAGCATAGAATATGACCTTTAGCTCTATGACCTTGTTATTCCTTCGGGTATGTGTTGTCCACTAATACTCTATAGAGAAGAAACAATAAGTGGAGCCAAAGGTCTGGACATAAAAAAATAGAGAAGAGGGAGGGGAAAGGAGTGCAAATCTAGAAGACAAGATGCTCATGAACAAGTCAAGGAGAGAGGTGCACCGAGCGAGGAAAAATCCAAGAAGAAGGAAAGGACCACTAGAAGCATCTACTCTTCATCACAGGGTGCTCCAGTTATAAAGGTAACATCCTAAGGTAAGTGGTCATTATTTATAAAGCTCTACCATGACTCTGGTATGCACCTAAAGAAAAGAATAAACATGTTCGAGTTACAACTTGCTTGATTCAATCTGACTAAACATGTCTTGTTTCTTAAGCTTGTTCATAACATCACTATCTTGATTTCATAGACATAATTAAATGAGCTAAATGTTGCATCTTTTGGAGATGATTGTCTTAATCCTGAAAATGTTTGATACATAAATGTAAAGTTGACAAATCTTCCATTGGTTAAGCAATTCCACTCTTTTTGACAAAAGTATTTAAATGCTACATTCATGCCCGTCCTTCTGATCTTGCCACCCATAAAATGAACAACACACATCAATCTCATCATGTTCAATGTGCCTAAGGTTAAAGAAGAAAAAATAGGGTTATGGTTCTGTTGGTGTTTTTCCACCAATAGGACCTATGCACTTGATCTCTACCTTGTCTTTGCAAGCAGGACACACTTCAAGAAAAATGAAGGGGAATTAGTTGATTTCCCAAACCCTACAAAGTTACCATCTCAAGAGGTGCAGTTATCAAGGTCTCTACCTTTGGGATCAGATGGTGCACCTAAGGAGTGAACATGACAAGATGTCCTGTTTGGAGGACTTGAATCGCTAAACCCTCACCACGAAGAATTCAAAGGATCAAACAGACAGAAGGACAATTTGTCCCCTATAGGAGTGTTGTCTCAACTGTCATCAACATAAACACTCTGACAGAGGAAGAACATCTCCACTGCCTATCAACTTCATCAAGCAAGACTACGTCAACATCTAGCTTGGGGGAGAGTATCCCCCATGTATCTAGCTAAGTATTTTCTTACCTATCTATTTACTTATATATTACTGTTTGAGATATGAAACAAATAAAAAGATGCATAACCTTTATAAAGCCAAATAAATGTTTTCATATATATATATATATATATTTATATATATATATATATATATATATATATATATATATATATATATATATATATATATATATATATATATATATATATGTGTGTGTGTGTGTGTGTGTGTGTGTTTTTCTATATGATCTTTAAGCTTGCTAAATAAATATAGGAGAGTGTGCTAATTTCATCTTGCTAAAATGAACCCCTAGAATAAACTCTTATATGGAAATGATGAATAGTTGCTCTGTCGTAATTCCTTTCAAGTACCTAGTTTTCAACCTCGAACTCTCCCAAGTTTTGAACACAACTATTTTGATCTAAGATTTGCTCTAAACCTAAAACTTCTGGATAGCAAATGCTTGATCTAAGTCTAGGTAGTTGGTAGATATGATATGGGAAGGTCTAAGCTGATGTTTATCTTGTTCCTAGAGATACTAGAGTTCTAAAGATTTTATCTTTTGAAAAACATAAAAAATGCTGCATGATGAGTTCCTGTATGATGAGAGCTTGAATTCCTACCACAGCCATATGTACATGCTTGTAGACTAGGAAAACTTCCACTTATATTTACTGCTTGTGAGCATTGAGTATGGTCAAGCTGTGTCGACCCTTAGGGATTGGTCATGCGGTTAAAATCAAGAACACGCACACTCCACCCATATATGCTTCTTATACCCTAGAACTACGCATCCACATACTTTCCATTTAGACACATCCCAAAATTGTTCTACTCCTACACTGGGAGTGAGCATAAAATAAAATTCCCTTCATCCATTGCTAGCCCCTTTTGTTATGCAGTAAAGCTCCAAGTATCCCTTTTGCTACTACCTCTATCCATATATCCAAAAAAAGAGGTTTGGGTGCTCTGAAAAAAAAGAGAGAAAAAAATAATAATAAAATAAAAGAAAGAGGACAAATGTCTCAACATAAGAGATATTTTTGAGCAGTCCAACTTGTCCCCAAAATTCATCAAAGTTCAAGAGAGGTATGTATTTCTTCAAAGGAGCAAAAGTAGAATTAGGTATTCACCATCCCTTTACCCCTTCATTTTTACACACCATCATCACCATTTTCCACTATCACCATATATCCACTCAAACCATATACTTAGGACCACACACATGCACATCTTGATTTGACTGTATGGCTGGACTCATTCCTCTGGATCCATGGTTTGACTGTGCAATAAATGTTTTCAAGTATGTATTAGCTGTCTCCCCACCTATGATCTCCACATAAGCCTATTAGTTGTTGGGTGAGAAAGAGAAGGCACAATGTTACTCTGCCTTATGCCAAAAATACCAAATATCTTGATAGGAGAGAAGGCATACACCATAAATGCCTTGGTGATGATCCACAAATACCACAAATGAGAGACTTGAGAGGGTCATACAAAGGAATCTCTGAGTTTTATTTGAAAGTATGCAAAAACTCCGGAATAAAGGTTGATCAAAGAACTCAAGACATAGTGCTTGACTTAACTGTTCTGTCTTTCAACTGCTCAAGACCCAAGTGATGGCTACAAGCCCCATGGTAAAAGGTAATATGTTTAAGTTTGAAAGTCAAAATAGTTCACTCTAAACCGGAGAAGAGTTCTTGTTTGAACGCATGTGTACTTTTGAGGTGTGAAAGCATTGAAGCAACTCCTGATCTATCACTGAGTTTATCTTTGCTCAGGGACGAGGAAAGGGTAAGCTTGGGGGAGTTTGTTGATGGTAGATAAGTATCATTTTTTAACCGTCAACATAGCATGAAAAAGGACTAAACAATAATTACCACTTAGATATAGGGAGTTTACTGACATAATTCCATGAGTTTTGGTGAATGTCTATTTTTGTAGGGTGTCAGCTGAAAAGGTGAAGGCCCACATGTCAGGTTTACACAGAGACGACAGGGCCACGCATAACTTTTCTATAATCTAGAAGGTACGAGAAGACTCTAGAAACAAATGGGAGGCAAAACGAGCCCGGAAGTGGGGCGCCTGCCCCCCTCCTTGGGCGCCAGCCCTAGTGGCTCAGCCAATCAGGCTCCACCTCGCGGATCCTGCCTCCACCGCCTTTGAGGATCAATAATAATCGTAGATCAAGGTTGGTTTGATCCGAGAGCTGTGGTGCTTCCTAGAGGGCTATATAAGCAAGGCCCCTAGCCCCTGGAGGAGGCATCCCATAAACCCTAATTTCATTATCTATCAGCTGGGATCAGAGGCAGAGGTGTCCCATGAAAGGATGACCTCTCCTCCCTAGAGAATTAGGGCTAGACATTCCAATGTAGTAGATTAGATATAGATGGGAGTTAGGGAGAGCGGAGCTATGCTCCGGTTCTAGAGAAATCTTCATAGATTTGGTATGTCTTTGTATCTATTCTTTACAAGACTTATGCTTTATATATTTTCATCTTCTCTATTTACTTTATGCCTTTATTATGTATGGTTAGTATAGTTGTTATACCTTGGCATGGGATCTTAGCTCGTATTGAGTGCTTTAGTTATTGCGCATAGCTAGAGTAGTAATCGATAGTTTAGGCATGGTTCTAGGCTATAAGTTACCTGAGGTTGCGCTCAACCCCACGTATAGTTGTGGTAGCCCCAGAGGTGACAGCTCTGTAAGGCCTTCGTAATCCACCACGTTCGGGTTGATGTTCATAGAGCTTTTAGCAGCCTTCCCCCGACTACTTTCTTCCCAGTCTCTTTCAAGAGTCGAAAAGGTATTGTTGCTCCAAAGTGTCATGTGTATGATCGCTATATCTATTCATGCTTTAGTTATTAAAGAACCAAAGTAATAGAAAGGTCCATAGGAACCTTGATCTCTCCCATTGTCCTCTCACTTTAGCTAGCTACTCATTTATCATAGAATTCTCCTATGTGCTTTTATTCATATACCTATCATATATCATTTACCCCCTGCTTTAGTCTAGTTGGTTTACTAAGTTAGTAGATACATGATGGTGAATTCTCAGATTCTTTAACCCTTGCTTCCCTGTGGTAAAATATAAATAACGATACCTGGTTTACTCCCGGGTAAAATGCTACAATGGTATATTCTGTGCGCTTGCGGAATCCTTCATATTTTAGTTGCACTTAATTTCTACCAACACCCACGTCACCTAGGAGTTCCATCAGGTGCATTCAAAATGATTTCCGAGCCTATGGTATGTTCGACACAGACCGTGCACCTATCATGCATCAAGATTAGCACTATCTCCAAGTGGACAAAAACGAGTTTCCACTTGAGCCTCATCACCTAGGAGTACCATCGGATGCATCCAAAACGATTTCTGAGCCTATGTCACTTTGGCGCAAACCGTGCACCTATCTTGCACTGACACTAACGTTGTCTCAGAATGGACCGAAACGAGATTCCACAATACCCAAGTCACCTAGGAGTTCCATCGGGTGCGTGTAAAATGGTTTTCGAGCCTATAGTATGTTCGGTGCAAACCGTGCACTTGTCTTACGTCAAGATTAGCACTATCCCCAAACGGACCGACACAAGCTTTCGCTTGAGCCTCATCACCTCAGAGTATCATCAGGTGCATCTAAAATGATTTCCGAGGCTATGGTATGTTCGGCGCAAACCGTGCAGCTACCTTGCGTCATGATTTGCACTCTCAAAACAGACCGAAATGAGTTTCGACTCGAGGCTCATCACCTAGGAGCACCATCGGGTGCATCGAAAACCATTTCTGAGCCTATGGTATATTGGGCGCAAACCGTGCACCTATCTTGCACCGATACTAACACTGTCTCCAAATGGCCCAAAATGAGATTCAACATGACCCCAGTCACCTAGGAGTTCAATCAGGTGCATCCATAATGATTTCTGAGCCTATGGTATGTTCGGCGCTAACCGTGCACCTATCTAGCATCAAGATTGTCAGTATCTCCAAATGGACCGAAATGAGATTCTACATGACCCATGTCACCTGGTAGTTCCATCGTGTGCGTCCAAAACGATTTTCATGTCTGAGGTACGTTCGGCGCAAACCATGCACCTATCTTGCACCGACACTAGCACTGTCTCCAAACAGACCGAAATGAGACTCCCAAGACCCATGTCACCTAGGAGTTTCATCGGGTGCGTGTAAGACGATTTCCGAGCCTATGGTATGTTCGGTGCAAACTTTGCACCTATCTTGCGTACAGATTAGCACTATCTCCAAACGGACCAAAATAAGATTCCACATGATCCTCATCACCTAGGAGTTTCATCTGGTGCATGTAAAATGATTTCCGAGCCTATGGTATATTCGGTGCAAACCGTGCACCTATCTTGCGTCAAGATTAGCACTATCTCCAAACGAATCGAAATGAGCTTTCACCTGAGCCTCATCAACTTAGAGTACCATTGGGTGCATCTAAAATGATTTCTGAGCCTATGGTATGTTCGGCGCAAACCGTGCACCTACCTTGCGTAAAGATTAGCACTATCTCCAAATGTACCGAAACGAGCTTCCACTTGAGCCTCATCATCTAGCAATTCCATCGGGTGCATCCAAATCAATTTCTTAGCCTATGGTACATTTGCCGAACCTGTGCACCTATCTTGCACCTACATTAACACTGTCCCCAAACAGACCAAAATGAGATTCGAGTTCCATCGGGTGCGTCCAAAATAATTTCTAAGACTATGGTATGTTCGGCGTAAACTGTGCACCTATCTTGCGTCAAGATTAGTACTATCTCCAAATGGACCGAAATGAGTTTCCACTTGAGCCTCGTCACCTAGGAGTACCATCGGGTACATCAAAAATGATTTCTGAGCCTATGGTACTTTGGCACAAATCGTGCACCTATCTTGCACCTACACTAACACTATCTCCAAATGGACCGAAATGAGATTCCACATGACCCACGTCACCTAGGAGTTCCATAATGATTTCTAAGCCTATGCTATGCTCAGCACAAACCATGCACCTATCTTGCGTCCAGATTAGCACTATCTCCAAATAGACCAAATTGAACTTTTGCTTGAGCCTCATCACCTCGGAGTACCATCGGGTGCACCTAAAATGATTCCCGAGCCTATGGTATTTTCGGCACAAACCGTGCACCTATCTTGCGTCAAGATTAGCACTATCTCCAAATGAACCGAAACGAGCTTCCACTTGAGCCTCGTCATCTAGCAATTCCATCGGGTGCATCCACAATGATTTCTTAGCCTGTGGTACGTTCGGCGCAAACCGTGCACCTATCTTGCACCTACACTAACACTATCTCCAAACGGATGGAAATGAGATTCCACACGACCCGTGTCACCTAGGAGTTCCATCGGGCTCGTCCAAAACAATTTTTGAGACTATGGTATGATCGACGCGAACCATGCAACTATCTAGCATCAAGATTGTCAGTATCTCCAAATGGACTGAAACAAGATTCTACATGACCCACGTCACCTAGCAGTTCCATCGTGTGTGTCCAAAACGATTTCCGAGCCCATGGCACGTTCGGCGCAAACAGTGCACCTATCTTGCACCAACACTAACACGGTCTCCAAATGGACCGAAATGACATTCCACATGACCCACGTCACCTAGGAGTTCCATCAGGTGCGTGTAAAACGATTGCTGAGCCTATGGTATGTTCGTCGCAAACCGTGCACCTACCTTGCGTCAAGGTTAGCACTATGTCTAAATGGACCGAAACGAGCTTTCACTTGAGCCTCGTCATCTAGCAATTCCATCGGGTGCATCGATTACGATTTCTTAGCCTGTGGTAGGTTCGCCAAACCAGTGCACCTGTCTTGCACCTACACTAACACTATCTTCAAACAGACCAAAATGAGATTCGAGTTCCATCGGGTGCGTCCAAAACAATTTCTGAGCCTATGATATGTTCGACGCAAACCATGCGCCTATCTTGCGTCAAGATTAGCACTATCTCCAAACCGACCGAAACGAGTTTCCACTTGAGCCTCGTCACCTAGGAGTACCATCGGGTGCATCAAAAATGATTTCTAAGCCTATGGTACTTTGGCGCGAATCGTGCACCTATCTTGCACCTACACTACACTATCTCCAAATGGACCGAAATGAGATTCCACATGACCCACGTTATCTAGGAGTTCCATTTTGATTTCTGAGCCTACGGTATGTTCGGCGCAAACTATGCACCTATGTAGCAACAAGATTGTTAGTATCTACAAACAGAATGAAATAAGATTCTACATGACCCACGTCACCTAGCAGTTCCATCGTGTGTGTCCAAAATGATTTTCAAGCTTATGGTACGTTTGGCGCAAACATCGCACCTATCTTGCATCGACACTAACATTATCTCCAAACGGACCGAAATGATATTCCACATGACCCATGTCACCTAGGAGTTTCATCGGGTGCCGATAAAATGATTTTTGAGCCTATGGTATGTTCGATATAAACAGTGCACCTATCTTGTGTCAAGACTAGCACTATCTTCAAACAGACCGAAACGAGCTTTCGCTTGAGCCTCACAACCTAGTAGTACCATTGGGTGCATCTAAAACGATTTTCGAGCCTATGGTATGTTCAGCACATACCGTGCACATATCTTGCGTCAAGGTTAGCACTACCTCCAACGGACCAAAATGAGCTTCCACTAGGGCCTCGTCATCTAGCAATTCCATCAGGTGCATCCAAAATGATTTCTTAGCTATGGTACGTTCGGCGCAACCGGTGCACCTATCTTGCACCTACACTAACACTGTCTCCAAACGGACCGAAACGAGGTTCCACATCACCCATGTCACCTAGGAGTTTCATCAGGTGTGTGTAAAATGATTTCTAAGCCTATGGTATGTTCGGCGCAAACCGTGCACCTATCTTGCGTCCAGATTAGCACTATCTCCAAACCGACGGAAATGAGCTTTTGCTTGAGCCTCATCACCTCAGATTACCATCGGGTGCATCTAAAATGATTTCTGAGCCTATGGTATGTTCGGCGCAAACCATGCACTTATCTTGCGTCAAGACTAGCACTGTCCCCAAATGTCCAAAACGAGCTTTCGCTTGAGCCTCATCACCTAGGAGTACCATCGGGTGCACCTAAAATGATTCCCGAGCCTATAGTATGTTCAGCCCAAACCGTGCAACTATCTTGCGTCAAGATTAGCACTATCTCCAAATGAACGAAACGAGCTTCCACTTGAGCCTCTTCATCTAGCAATTCCATCGGGTGCGTCCAAAACAATTTCTTAGCCTGTCCTACGTTCGGCACAAATTGTGCATCTATCTTGCACCTACACTAACACTATGTCCAAATGGACAGAAATGATATTCCACTTGGGCCTCGTCATCTAGCAATTCCATCTGGTGCGTCCAAAATGATTTCTTAGCCTATGGTACGTTCGGCGCAACCGGTGCACCTATCTTGCACCTACACTAACATTGTCTCCAAATGGACCAAAATGGGATTCCATAAGACCCACGTCACCTAGGAGTTTCATCGAGTGTGTGTAAAATGATTTATGAGCCTATGATATGTTCGGTGCAACCGTACACCTATCTAGCATCAAGATTGTCAGTATCTCCAAACGGAATGAAATAAGATTTTACATGACCCACGTCACCAAGCAGTTCCATCGTGTGCGTCCAAAATGATTTCAAACCTATGGTACGTTCGACGCAAATAGTGCACCTATCTTGCACCGATAGTAACACTGTCTCCAAATGGACCGAAATGAGATTCCACATTACCCATGTCACCTAGGAGTTTTGTCGGGTGCGTGTAAAATGATTTTCGAGCCTAAGGTATGTTCGGTGCAAACTGTGCACCTGTCGTGCGTCAAGATTAGCACTATCTCCAAACGGACTAAAACGAGCTTCCACTTGGGCCTCATCATCTAGCAATTTCAATAGGTGCATCCAAAACGATTCCTTTGCCTATGGTACGTTCGGCGTGACCGGTGCACCTATCTTGCACCTACACTAACACTGTCTCTAAATAGACCAAAATGAGATTCCATAAGACCCATGTCACCTAGGAGTTTCATCGGGTCTTGTAAAATGATTTTCGAGTCTATGATATGTTCGGTGCAAACCGTGCACCTATCTTTTGTCTAGATTAGCACTATCTCCAAACGGACCAAAACGAATTTTCACTTGAGCCTCGTCACCTAGGAGTACCATCGGGTAGATCCAAAATGATTTCTGAGCCTATGGTACTTTGGTGCAAAAACGTGCACCTATCTTGCATCGACACTAAGTTGTCTCCAAAAGGACTAAAACAAGATTCTAGATGACCCAAGTCACCTAGAAGTTCCATCAGGTGCATCCATAACGATTAATGAGCCCATGGTACGTTCGGTGCAAACTGTGCACCTGTCTTGCGTCAACATTAGCAGTATCTCCAAATGGACCGAAATGAGCTTTCGCTTGAGCCTCATCACCTCGTAGTACCATCGGGTGCATCCAAAACGATTTCTGAGCCTATTGTATGTTCATCGCAAACCGCGCACCTACCTTGCGACAAGATTAAAACTATCTCCAAATGGACCGAAACGAGCTTCCACTTGAGCCTCGTCATCTAGAAATTCCATCGGGTGCATCCAAAATGATTTTTTAGCCTATGGTACATTTACCGAACTGGTGCACCTACACTAACACTATCTCCAAACGGACCAAAATGAGATTCGAGTTCTATCTGGTGCGTCCAAAACATTTCTGAGTCTATGGTATGTTCAGGGTAAACCGTGCACCTATCTTGCGTCAAGATTAGCACTATCTCCAAATGGACCGACATGAGTTTCCACTTGAGCCTCGTCACCTAGGAGTACCTCGGGTGCATCCAAAATGATTTATGAGCCTATGGTAATTTGGAGCAAATCATGCACCTATCTTGCACATAGACTAACACTATCTTCAAATGGATCGAAATGAGATTCCACATGACCCACGTCACCTAGGAGTTCTATATTGATTTTAGAGCCTATGGTATGTTTGGCACAAACTGTGCACCTATCTAGCATCAAGGTTGTCAGTATCTCCAAATGGTATGAAATAAGATTCTACATGACCCACGTCACATAGCAGTTCCATCATGTGCGTCCAAAATGATTTTCGAGCCTGTGGTTCGTTCGGCGCAAGCAGTGCACCTATCTTGCACTGACACGAACACTTTCTCCAAACGGACCGAAATGAGATTCCACATGACCCATGTCACCTAGGAGTTTCATTGGGTCCGGGTAAAATGATTTTTGAGCCTTGGTATGTTTGGTGCAAATAGTGCACCTGTCTTGTGGCAAGATTGGCACTATCTTCCAAAGGACCGAAACAAGCTTTCGCTTGAGCCTCACAACCTAGGAGTACCATCGGGTGCATCTAAAATGATTTTCGAGCCTATGGTATGTTTGGCGCAAACCGGGCACCTATCTTGCGTCGTGGTTGGCACTATCTCCAACGGACCGAAATGAGCTTCCACTTGGGCCTCGTCATCTATCAATTCCATCAGGTGTGTCTAAAATGATTTCTTAGCCTATGGTATGTTCGGCGCAACCGGTGCACCTATCTTGCACCTACACTAACACTATCTCCAAACGGACCGAAATGAGGTTCCACATGACCCACGTCACCTAGGAGTTTCATCGGGTGTGTCCAAAATAATTTTCGAGCCTATGGGATGTTCAGCACAAACCGTGCACCTATCTTGCATCATGATTAGGACTATCTCCAAACGGACCAAAACGAGTTTCCACTTGAGCCTCGTCACATAGGAGTACCATCAGGTAGATCCAAAATGATTTATGAGCCTATGGTACTTTGGCACAAAAACGTGCACCTATCTTGCACCGACACTATGTTATCTCCAAACAGACCGAAACGAGATTCCACATGACCCAAGTCACCTAGGAGTTCCATCGGGTGCGTCCATAATGATTAATGAGCCCATGGTACGTTCGGCGCAAACCGTGCACCTATCTTGCGTCCAGATTAGCACTATCTCCAAACAAACCAAATTGAACTTTCGCTTGAGCCTCATCACCTCGGAGTAACACCTAAAATGATTCTCGAGCCTATGGTATGTTCGGCGCAAACCATGCACCTATCATGCGTCAAGATTAGCACTATCTCCAAATGGACCGAAACGAGCTTCCACTTGAGCCTCGTCATCTAGCAATTCCATCGGGTGCATCCACAATGATTTCTTAGCCTGTGGTACGTTCGGCGCAAACCGTGCACCTATCTTGCACCTACACTAACACTATCTCCAAACAGACTGAAATGAGATTCCACACGACCCATGTCACCTAGGTGTTCCATCGGGCTCGTCCAAAACAATTTTTGAGACTATGGTATGATCGACGCAAACCATGCAACTATCTAGCATCAAGATTGTCAGTATCTCCAAATGGACTGAATCAAGATTCTACATGACCCACGTCGCCTAGCAGTTCCATCGTGTGTGTCCAAAACAATTTCCGAGCCCATGGCACGTTCGGCGCAAACAGTGCACCTATCTTGCACCAGCACTAACACGGTCTCCAAACGGACCAAAATGACATTCCACATGACCCATGTCACCTAGGAGTTTCATCGGGTGCGTGTAAAACTATTGCTGAGCCTATGGTATGTTCGTCGCAAACCGTGCACCTACCTTGTGTCAAGGTTAGCACTATGTCTAAATGGACCGAAATGAGCTTCCACTTGAGCCTCGTCATCTAGCAATTCCATCGGGTGCATCCAAAACAATTTCTTAGCCTGTGGTACGTTCGCCGAACCAGTGCACCTATCTTGCTCCTACACTAACACTATCTCCAAACGGACTGAAATAAGATTCCACATGACCCACGTCACATAGCAGTTCCATCAGATGCGTCCAAAACAATTTTTGAGCCTATGATGTGTTCGGCGCAAACCGTGCGCCTATCTTGCGTAAAGATTAGCACTATATCCAAACGGACTGAAACGAGTTTCCACTTGGGCCTCATCACCTAGAAGTACCATTGGGTGCATCCAAAATAATTCCTGAGCCTATGGTACTTTGGCACAAAAACGTGCACCTATCTTGCACCGACACTAAGTTATCTCCAAACAGACCGAAATGAGATTCCACATGACCCAAGTCACCTAGGAGTTCCATCGGGTGCATCCATAATGATTAATGAGGCCATGGTATGTTCGGCGCAAACCGAGCACCTATCAAGTGTCAAGATTGTTAGTACCTCCAAACGGATCGAAAGAAGATTCAACATGACCCACGTCACCTAGGAGTTCCATTGTGTGCGTCTAGAACGATTTCCGAGCCTGTGATATGTTCGGTGCAAACCGTGCACCTATCTTGCACCAGCACTAACACTGTCTCCAAACATACCAAAATAAGATTCAGCACGACCCACGTCACCTATGAGTTTATCAGGTGCGTATAAAATGATTTCCGAGCCTATGGTATGTTCAGTGCAAACCGTGCACCTATGTTGCGTCAAGACTAGCACTATCTCTAAACATTTGAAACAAGCTTTCGCTTGAGCTAAAATGATTTCTAGGAGTACCATCAGGTGCACCTAAAATGATTTCTGAGCCTATGGCATGTTCAGCGCAAACCGTGCACCTATCTTGCGTCAAGATTAGCACTATCTCCAAATGGACTGAAATGAGCTTCCACTTGAGCCTCGTCATCTAGCAATTCCATCTGGTGCGTCCAAAATGATTTCTTAGCCTGTGGTACGTTTGGCTTAAACCATGCATCTATCTTGCACCTACACAAACACTATCTCTAAACGGACCGAAATGAAATTCCACACGACCCACGTCACCTAGCAGTTCCATCGGGCTCATCCAAAACAATTTCTGAGACTTTGGTATGGTCGAAGCAAATCGTGCACCTATCTTCCGTCAAGATTAGCACTATCTCCAAATGGACCGAAATAAGTTTCCACTTGAGCCTCGTCACCTAGGAGTACCATCGAGTGCATCCAAAATGATTTAAGAGCCTATGGTACTTTGGCCTAAACCATGCACCTATCTTGCACCGACACTAACATTGTCTCCAAACGGACCGAAACGAGATTCAATATGACCCAAGTCACCTAGGATTTCCATTGGGTGCATTATTAATGATTTCTGAGCTTATGGTACGTTCGACGCAAACCGTGCACCTCTCTAGTGTCAAGACTGTCTGTGTCTCCAAACGGACCAAAATTAAATTCTACATAACCCATGTCACCTAGCAGTTCCATCGGGTGCGTCCATAATGATTTCTGAGCCTATGGTATGTTCGGCGTAAACCGTGCACCTATCTAGTGTCAAGATTAGCACTATCTCCAAATGGACCGACACTAACATAGTCTCCAAACTGACTAAAATGAGATTCGACATGACCCTCTTGACCTAGCAGTTCCTTCGTGTGCGTCCAAAATGATTTTCGAGTCTGTGGTACGTTTTGCACAAACCGTGCACCTATCTTGCACCGACAATAACACTATGTCCAAATGGACCAAAATGAGATTCCACATGACCCACGTCACCTAGGAGTCCCAACGGGTGCGTGCAAACGATTTCTGAGCCTATTTTACATTTAGCGCAAATAGTGCACCTATCTTGCACCGACACTAACACTGTCTCCAAACATACCGAAATGAGATTCCACATGACCCACATCACCTAGGACTTCCATCGGGTGCGTGCAAACGATTTTCGAGCCTATGGTACGTTCGGCGCAAACAGTGCACCTATCTTTCACCGACACCAACACTATCTCTAAACAGACTGAAATGAGATTCCACATGACTGACGTCTCCTAGGAGTTCCATCGGGCTCGTCCAAAACAATTTCCAAGACTATGGTATGGTCGGCGCAAACCGTGCACCTATCTAGCATCAAGATTGTCAATAGCTCCAAACGGAATGAAATAAGATTCTACATGACCCACATCACCTAGCAGTTCCATCATGTGCATCCAAAACAATTTCAGAGCCTGTGTTACGTTCGGCGCAAGCAGTGCACCTATCTTGCACCGACACAAACAATGTCTCCAAACAGACCGAAATGAGATTCCACATGACCCACATCACCTAGGAGTTTCATCGGGAGTGTGTAAAAAAATTTCCGAGCCTATGGTATGTTCGGTGCAAATTGTGCACCTCTTGCGTCAAGATTAGCACCATCTTCAAACGGACTGAAACAAGCTTTCACTTGAGTCTCATCACCTAGGAGTACCATCGGGGCATCTAAAACGATTTATGAGCCTATGGTATGTTCGGTTCAAACCGTGCACCTATCTTGCGTCAAGGTTAGCACTACCTCCAAATGGACCAAAATGGGGTTCCACTTGGGCCTCGTCATCTAGCAATTCCATTAGGTGTGCCCAAAATTATTTCTTAGCCTATGGTACGTTTGGCGCAACCGGAGCACCTATCTTGCACCTACACTAACACTGTCTCCAAACGGACCGAAATGAGATTCTACACGACCCACGTCACCTAGGAGTTCTGTCAGGCTCGTCCAAAATAATTTCTGAGACTATGGTATGGTCAACGCAAACCGTGCACCTATCTAGCATCAAGATTGTCAGTATCTCCAAACGGAATGAAATAAGATTCTACATGACCCACATCACCTAGCAGTTCCATTGTGTGTGTCCTAAACGATTTCTGAGCCTGTGGTATGTTCATCGACACTAACACTATTTCCAAACGGACCGAACTGAGATTCCGCATGACCCACGTCACCTAGCAGTTCCATCTTGTGTGTCCAAAACAATTTTCGAGCCTGTGGTACGTTCGGCGCAAGCAGTGCACCTATCTTGCACCGAAACAAACAATATATCCAAACGGACCGAAATGAGACTCCACATGACCCAAGTCACCTAGGAGTTTCATCAGGTGCGTGTAAAATGATTTCTAAGCCTATGGTATGTTTAGTGCAAACTGTGCACTTGTCTGGCGTCAAGATTAGCACTATCTCCAAACGGACCGAAATGAGCTTTTGCTTGAGCCTCATCATCTTGGAGTACCATCGGGTGCATCTAAAACTATTTCTGAGCCTATGGTATGTTTCGCGCAAACCGTGGACCTACCTTGCGTCAAGATTAGCACTATCTCCAAACGGACCGAAATGAGCTTCCACTTGAACCTCATCATCTACCAATTCCATCGGGTGCATCCAAAATGATTTCTTAGCCTGTGGTACGCTCACCGAACCGGTGCACCTATCATGCACCTACACTAACACTTTCTCCAAATGGACCGAAATGAGAACCGGTGCAAAACAATTTCTGAGCCTATGGTATGTTCGGTGCAAACCGTGCACCTATTTTGCGTCAAGACTAGCACTATCCCCAAATGTCTGAAACGAGCTTTCGCTTGAGCCTCATCACCTAGGAGTACCATCGTGTGCACCTAAAACGATTCCTGAGCCTATGGTATGTTCAGCGCAAACCGTGCACCAATCTTGCATCAAGATTAGCACTATCTCCAAATAGACCGAAACGAGCTTCCACTTGAGCCTCGTCATCTAGCAATTCCACACTGACACAGTCTCCAAACGGACCGAAATGAGATTCCGCATGACCCAGTCACCTAGGAGTTCCATCGGGCTTGTCCAAAATAATTTTCGAGACAATGGTATGGTCGACGCAAACCATGCACCTATCTAGCATCAAGATTGTTAGTATCTCCAAACGGAATGAAATAAGATTCTACATGACCCATGTCACCAAGCTATTCCATCGTGTGCGTCCAAAATGATTTCCGAGCCTATGGCACGTTCGACATAAGCAGTGCACCTATCTTGCACCGACACTAACACTGTCTTCAAACGGACCAAAATAAGATTCCACATGACCCATGTCACCTAGGAGTTTCATCGGGTGTGTGTAAAACGATTTTCGAGCCTATGGTACGTTCGGTGCAAACAGTGCACCTGTCTTGCGTCAAGATTAGCTCTATCTTCAAATGTACCAAAACGAGCTTTCGCTTGAGCCTCATCACCTAGGAGTACCATCGGGTGCATCTAAAATGATTTCTGGGCCTTTGGTATGCTCGGCACAAACCGTGCACCTATCTTGCATCAAGGTTAGCACTACCTCCAAATGGGCTGAAACGAGCTTCCACTTGGGCCTCGTCATCTAGCAATTCCATCCGGTGCATCCAAAATGATTTCTTAGCCTATGGTACGTTCGTTGCAACTGGTGCACCCATCTTGCACCTACACTAACACTGTCATCAAACGGACTGAAATGAGATTCCACATGACCCACATCACCTAGGAGTTCCGTCGGGCTCATCCAAAACAATTTCTGAGACAATGGTAAGGTCGATGCAAAACGTGCACCAATCTAGCATCAAGATTGTCAGTATCTCCAAATGGAATGAAATAAGATTCTACATGACCCACGTCACCTAGCGGTTCCATCGTGTGTGTCCAGAACGATTTCTGAGCCAAGCAGTACACCTATCTTGCACCGACACAAACAATGTCTCCAAACGGACCGAAATGAGATTCCACTTGACCCACGTCACCTAGGAGTTTCATCGGGTGTGTGTAAAATGATTTTCGAGCCTATGGTATGTTTGGCGCAAACTGTGCACCTGTCTTGTGTCAAGATTAGCCCAATCTCCAAACGGACCGAAATGAGCTTTCGTTTGAGCCTCATCACCTCAGAGTGCCATCGGGTGCATCTAAAATGATTTCTCAACCTATGGTATGTTCGGCGCAAACCGTGCACCTACCTTGTGTCAAGATTAGCCTATCTCCAAATGGACCGAAACGAGGTTCCACTTGAGCCTCGTCATCTAGCAATTCCATCGGGTGCATCCAAAATGATTTCTTAGCCTATGGTACGTTTGCCGAACCGGTGCCCCTATCTTGCACCTACACTAACACTTCCTCCAAATGGACCAAAATGAGATTCGAGTTCCATCGGGTGTGTCCAAAATAATTTCTGTGCCAATGGTATGTTCGGCGCAAACCATGCACCTATCTTGCGTCAAGATTAGCACTATCTCCAAACAGACTGAAACGAGTTTCCACTTGAGCCTCGTCACCTAGGAGTACCATCGGGTGCATCGAAATTGATTTATGAGCCTATGGTACTTTGGGGCAAATCGTGCACCAACACTAACATTGTATCCAAACGGAACGAAATGAGATTCCACATGACCCATGTCGCCTTGGAGTTTCATCAGGTGCGTGTAGAATGATTTTCGAGCCTATGGTATGTTCGGTGCAAACAGTGCACCTGTCTTGCGCCAGGATTAGCACTATTTTCAAATGGACCGAAACGATCTTTCGCTTGAGCCCCATCACCTAGGAGTACCATTGGGTGCATCTAAAATGATTTTTGAGCCTATGGTATGCTCGGCACAAACCGTGCACCTATCTTGCATCAAGACTAGCACTATCTCCAAACGTTAAAATGAGCTTTCGCTTGAGCCTCATCACCTAGGAGTACCATCGGGTGCACCTAAAATGATTCCTAAGCCTATGGTATGTTTGGCGCAAACCATGCACCTTTCTTGCGTCAAGATTAGCACTATCTCCAAATGGATCAAAAACGAGCTTCCACTTGAGCCTCGTCATCTAGCAATTCCATCGGGTGCGTCCAAAACGATTTCTTAGCCTATGGTATGTTTGGCGCAACCGGTGCATCTGTCTTGCACCTACACAAACACTGTCTCGAAACGGATAGAAATAAGATTCCAGACGACCCACATCACGTAGGAGTTCCATCGGGCTTGTCCAAAATAATTTCTGAGACTATGATATGGTCGACGCAAACCGTGCACCAATCTAGCATCAAGATTGTCAGTATCTCCAAACGAAATGAAATAAGATTCTACATGACCCACGACACCTAGCAGTTCCATCGTGTGTGTCCTAAATGATTTTCGAGCCTGTGGTATGTTCGGCGCAAGAAGTGCACCTATCTTTCACTGACACTAAGACTATCTCTAAACGGACCGAAATGAGATTTCACATGACCCACGTCACCTAGGAGTTTCATCGGGTGCGTGTAAAATGATTTCCGAGGCTATGGTAAGTTCGGTGCGAACCATGCATTTGTCTTGTGTCAAGATTAGCACTATCTCCAAACGGACCGAAATGAGCTTTTGCTTGAGCCTCATCACCTCGGAGTACCATCTAGTGCATCTAAATTGATTTCTGAGCCTATGGTATGTTCGAAGCAAACCGTGCGCCTACCTTGCGTCACGATTAGCACTATCTCCAAACGGACCGAAACGAGCTTCCACCTGAGCCTCGTCATCTAGCAATTCCATCGGGTGCATCCAAAATGATTTCTTAGCCTGTGGTACGTTCGTGAACCGGTGCACCTATCTTGCACCTACACTAACACTATCTCCAAATAAACCGAAATGAGATTTGATTTCCATTCGGTGTGTCCAAAACAATTACTGATCCTATGGTATGTTAAACGAGTTTTCATTTGAGCCTCGTCACTTAGGAGTACCACCGAGTGCATCGAAAATAATTTCTATGCCTATGGTACTTTGGTGCAAATCATGCACCGACACAGACACTGTATTCAAATGGACCAAAATTAGATTCGACATGACCCATGTCACCTAGGAGTTTCATCGGGTGCATGTAAAATGATTTTCGAGCCTATGGTATGTTCGGTGCAAACAGTGCACCTGTCTTGCATCAAGATTAGCACTATCTCCAAACATTCAAAATGAGCTTTCGCTTGAACCTCATCACCTAGGAGTACCATCGCGTGCACCTAAAATGATTCCCGAGCTTGTGGTATGTTCGGTGCAAACCGTGCACCTTTCTTGCGTCAAGATTATCACTATCTCCAAATGGACCGAAACAAGCTTCCACATGAACCTCGTGATCTAGCTATTCCATCGGGTGCGTCCAAAATGATTTCTTAGCCTATGGTATGTTCGGCGCAACTGGTGCATCTATCTTGCACCTACACTAACACTGTCTCCAAACGGACCAAAATTAGATTCCACATGACCCACGTCAAGGAGTTCCACCGGGCTTGTCCAAAATAATTTCTGAGACTATGGTATGGTCGACGCAAACTGTGCACCTATCTAGCATCAAGATTGTTAGTATCTCCAAATGGAATGAAATAAGATTCTACATGACCCACATTACCTAGCAGTTCCATTGTGTGTGTGTCCTAAACGATTTCCGACCCTGTGGTATGTTCGTCGACACTAACACTATCTCCAAATGGAATGAACTAAGATTC
Source organism: Saccharum hybrid cultivar R570 (assembly GCA_038087645.1). Lineage (NCBI taxonomy): Eukaryota > Viridiplantae > Streptophyta > Magnoliopsida > Poales > Poaceae > Saccharum > Saccharum hybrid cultivar. The sequence continues at coordinate 24,242,398 of JAQSUU010000119.1, read as the reverse complement.
CACATGACCCACATCACCAAGGAGTTTCATTGGGTGCGTGTAAAATGATTTCTGAGCCTATGGTATGTTTAGTGCAAACCATGCACCTATCTTGCGTCAAGATTTGCACTATCTCCAAACAGACCGAAATGAGCTTTCACTTCAGCCTCATTACTTCGGAGTACCATCGAGTGCATCTAAAATGATTTCTAAGTCTTTGGTATGTTCAAAACAAATGGTGCACCTACCTTGCGTCAAGATTAGAACTATCTCCAAACGGACCAAAACGAGCTTCCACTTGAGCCTCGTCATCTAGCAATTCCATCGGGTGCATCCAAAATGATTTCTTATCCTGTGGTGTGTTCTTCAAACCAGTGCACCTATCTTGCACCTACACTAACACTGTCTCCAAATGGACAGAAATGAGATTCGAGTTCCATCGGGTGCCTTCAAAACAATTTCTAAGCCTATGGTATATTCGGTGCAAACTGTGCACATATCTTGTGTCAAGATTATCACTATCTCCAAACTGACCGAAATGAGTTTCCACGTGAGCCTCGTCACCTATGAGTACCATTGGGTGCATCAAAAATGATTTCTTGCACCTACACTAACAATATCTCCAAATGGACTGAAATGTGATACCACATGACCCAAGTCACCTAGGAGTTCCTTGAAGTGCGTCCATAATGATTTATGAGCCTATGGTATATTCGGCACAAACCGTGCAACTATCTAGCATCAAGATTGTAAGTATCTCCAAATGAAATGAAATAAGATTCTACTTGAACCACTTCACCTAGCAGCTCCATCACGTGCGTCCAAAATGATTTTCGAGCCTGTGGTACATTCGGCGCAAACAGTGCACCAACCTTTCACCGATACTAACACTATCTCCAAATGGACCGAAATGAGATTCCACATGACCCATGTCACCTAGGAGTTTCGTTTGGTATGTGTAAAATGGTTTTCGAGCCTATGGTATGTTCAGTGCAAACAGCGTACCATTGCGTCAAGATTAGCACTATCTTCAAATGGACCGAAACGAGCTTTCGCTTGAGCCTCATCACCTAGGAGTACCATTGGGTGCATCTAAAACAATTTCCAAGCCTATGGTATGTTCGTTGCAAACCGTACACCTATCTTGCGTCAAGGTTAGCACTACCTCCAAACGGACTGAAACGAGCTTCCACTTGGGCCTCGTCATCTAGCAATTCCATCAGGTGTGCCCAAAATGATTTCTTACCCTATGGTACGTTCGGCGCAACCGCTGCACCTATCTTGCACCTACACTAACACTGTCTCCAAACGGACCGAAATGAGATTCCACACGACCCACCTCACCTAAAAGTTCCGTCGGGTTTGTCCAAAATAATTTCCGAGACTATGGTATGGTCGACACAAACCATGCACCAATCTAGCATCAAGATTATCAGTATCTCCAAATGGAATGAAATAAGATTCTACATGACCCACGTCACCTAGCAGTTCCATCATGTGTGTCCAAAATGATTTTCGAGCCGGTGGTATGTTCGGCGCAAGAAGTGCACCTATCTTGCACCGACACTAACAATGTCTCCAAACAGACCAAAATGAGATTCCACATGACCCACGTCACCTAGGAGTTTCCTCGGGTGCGTGTAAAACATTTTATGAGCCTATGGTATGTTTTGGTGTGAAAGGATCTAGTCGGCCTAGAGGGGGGTGAATAGGCATACCTAAAAATCTGAAACTCAAACTTGAAGTGGAAGTTAAAAAACTAGGACCGGTACTACCAGTATTGGGTGATCGGTACTACCGGTGGTGAGCTACCGGAAGTACCGGTGGCTCACTGCACAACGAAATCAGAGATAAACAAGCTGAGATTTTAGATCTACGCTATACCACAGCCTTCTCAATGATGATGGAGATGATGTTGAGCTTCCCTTTTGTTGGTTCCTCACCAAGTTGTAGATCGACCACCCGCAACCTACGAGAGAGGTAGAGAGGAAGAACACGAAGAACAAATGAAGCCACAAGTAATCACGAGCAACCACAAGCACGCTGGACACAAGATTTATCCCGAGGTTCGACAACCCCACAAAGGAGTTCCTACGTCCTCGTTGTTGAGGTGACCACTAAGGTCGGAGTCTCTTCCAACTCCTTGCCTCTCTCAAAGCAACCACAAAGGTCACTTGAGATTTCCACTAGAAAATCGGGGGGAAATACAAACACTTCGGGGTGCCCTCACAAATGGAGCAACACGAGCAACCCGAAGAATGCCTAGCCGGCTAGGGTTCCAAGAACCCAAGAGTAACAAACACAAATCAAACTAGCAAGATGAGGAGTCAAGTGCTCAAGTCACGAATCGAAGCTTTCCACTCTCAAATCTCACTTCTCTAGCTCAAATCTTGGATGAATTGAACCTAGGAGCAAGAGGGGGAGAGAGGGGGTGAGTCAATGCTTGGGAGCTCTTTTCTCAGCAGGTGAACCATGAGGAATGGGTGAGGTAACGATTAGAAAGGTGGAGAGGAGTATTTATACTCAGCTTTATGAAGGGGTACCAGTACCACCGGTGGCACTCCACCAATACTACCGGTCCCTAGGGTTACGACCGTTGAGTCTTTCCTATAGGCACGCAAACTTGGGCGGAGAAATGAACTACCAGTACTACCGGTCTTCCACCGGTACTTTCGGTTGTCATCGGTACTACCGGTCGAGGACCGGTACTTCCGGTAGTTCATTTCCTCGCCGAACTCGGGCGACACAGCTACGCAGGCAAATAGCCCACCGGTACTTCTGGTGGTGAACCACCGGTACTACCGGTGCTCCCTAGAACAGAAAAACACCTCTATGTGTTCGTGAGTGCAAGGGTGTCTCTCAAGCGCATATACTAAAACAACATGAGCACTTTAATCTCCATTAAGCTAGTCTAATTTGCATCCCTCTTGATAGTGCGGCATTTCCTATGACTCAAATCAAAATAAAATCTAGAGAAGCACTTGAGCCAAAACGCTTTCCATCAAAAATGAATTGAGGGTGCTATCATCACCAAATATCATCATTTTAATTCTTTCAATGGACTAACACCTACATGTAAACTTGATTGAACATGTTAGTCCCTAATTTGATTGTCATTAATTATCCAAAACCCACGACGGGGGCGAATGCACTTTCAAACTCCCCCTTTTTGGTAATTGATGACAACCAACTTAGGCTTTTATGAGATAGAAAGAATTTAAAGCTTTTGAACCTCAAAAATTTAGAAGAGCTCCCCCTCAATGTATGTTTGAAATGAATTTCATAAAAGATCATCTATACATGATTTGCATACATTTAGGCATGAGTTCCCCCTAAATTTTGTAATTCGTGGCGTGCAACAAGTGTGTGTGAACAAGTATATATCCGTGAAAAAGATATGCAATATGACATGTTATATTCACACAACAAACTAAAGAGAAATGTGATGGCCAACATTAAGATAGAACTTGAATAACAAATGGCCATCCAAAATAACAAACATCATCACAAGACAAGTATAAGCTAAATAGAATCATTAAAGCATTACTTGAACTACAATCATCCATAATACATAAATAGTTCTTGTTCACCACATAGTTCACCACGAATGAAATTATTACAAATCCACAAATGCTACCTATTACAATAAGATAAGCCTAACACTCCCCCTTTGGCATCAAATGCCAAAAAGGGTAGGCCAAGAGAAGCACAAGGTAGCAAACAGCTAGTAGTCATCGTCGTCGTCGTCATAGCCATAGTCCACCAAGGTGCTCTTGCCATAAGGGTCAGAGGAAGGACCAGCCTGTGAAGCCTGGTAAGAAAGAGCATCGGCGCCACCAAAGATAGAGTCATAGGCAGAGGCACTAGTACGTCCCATGTCAAAGTCACCAGAAGCATCGCCACTCATGCTAGAGGGTCTAGATGAAGAAGGGACGAACCCCATACTGGCGGTAGGAGGAGGAGGTGGTGGAGTAAAGGACGCCTCTGCTCTAGTGGCAGGAGGTGCAGCACCATAGAGAGACTCATACTCATCAAAAGGATCCGCAAAGAGGCGCAAAGGAGATGGAGGAGTGATGTTAGCTTGTTCCTCCAAGCGGCATAGACGACGGTCATCTCTCTCAGCCTTGTAGTAAAAGTAGGAGAAGAACTTCCTGAGGGCATACTTGACAGCCCCACCATCATGATCTCGACCCTCCAAAGAAGAGCGAGGAGGTGAGGATGGAGCACCACCACTATGAGAGGTACCAGCACCAGCAGGGTCAGCTAAAGGAGTAGTAGTAGGAGTACCACGAGAGCGAAGATGAGGACCCAAGTTCCTCACATTGGAGGGTGGATGATTGCAATCATAGGAGAAACAACAGCCCACCACTTGCTCAATAATATGCATGAGGTACGGAGCATAAGACAAAGACTTGTGAGGATCATTGGCAGCTTCCTCAATCTTGTACCACATAAAGTCAGAAACACAGAAGCGACAACCATTGGCACCAAAATGAATTAAGATCTTAGGAGCATCATGTTGAAGGTGAAGTGAGTCCCCAATCTTAGGATCAATGGTGTTGCAGATCAAGTTGTTGAGGACATAGAAATAAGTCTTGAGATTTGTATTCTTACCATCAGCAGGATATCCCTCCTTGTAAATTTCAGCATTCTCCAAATCCGATGTATCATAACCATTCACAAAGATGTCAAATAAGCTAGGAGCATCATGGTCATGATGATCAAACCCAAGCAAATGAGAGAAGGTCCTGTAGTCGCACCGGTAGTGGGTGCCTTGCGTCATCCAATGGAGAACCTTCCTCTCCATATCAATCCAAAGGGTGGCCCAAAACTGATAGATAATCTCCTCATTCCATTCCTTATGAAAGGTCATAAGAGGAAGGAGGTGCCACTCCTCAAGCTTGGTAATGAGAGCATTAACCTCAGGATGATTATGATTCTAGAGAGAATCAAGCAGCACATGCTTGTGAGGAAAGATAGGAGGCTTGGAACCATGCTTACCCTCCTGGAGAATCACGGAGAAGTAGTAGTCGTTGTGGAAGCACAGCCAAAACCTCTGCTTGACAGAAGGATCCCTCACAAGATCATATGGATTCTCAGTCCTCTGATTCTTCAAATCAGCCACTCTCTTCCTGTAATCAATATGTAGAGGAGGCACATATCCAGATACATTTGCCGGATGAGTGAGATTAGCCCGAAACTATGGATGATCAGAGAGAGTGCGGCTGGGAGTGGAAACACCAATCTGAAGAGGTGACGACTGTTGTAGCGAGGATCAATGGCATGGCCTTGAATCTGAATGTCAGAGTCGGGCCGTGCACCAGCAACAATCTCACTGTGGTGACGAGGAGGGCAAGGACATCCACGAGAAGAGATGGGTGGACGAACCCCCGGCCCATCGGCAGCACCACGTAGAGGAAGAACACGCGGCCTGTCCAGGGCCATGGCCACGAATAGAGCAGTCATCTCCTCAATCACTATGCGGACTAAAACATCACCTATGAAGGGTCGAGATGGCGGACTAGAGGGGGGGTGAATAGTCCTTTCTAAAATTAATCGCGTCAGCAAACCGAAACAAATGCGGAATTAAAACTATCGGTCTAGGCAAGACTACACCCCTCTATCTAAGTTCACAAGCACCTCACAAAGATCCTAATTATGTAACTAAGGTGCTTTCCTTAGCAAGAGCTCTCCTAAACAATTCTAGAGCAAGGTCACACAAACCTATGCACTTAGTACTTTAGCAAGGTCGGGGAGCTCCTACACAATTCTAGTAAGCAAAAGCACGAAGCCACCTATGCTCACTAGTAATGCTCAATAGCAAGGCAACTAATGCCAAACTAGAGAGCGCAAATTACTTAGCTACCCAAACTAAGCAATATGACTAACAAGGTTACACAAACCAAATTAGCCACGCAACGGGAGCTACTTCTATGCTACACAAGCAAGAAGGTAACTAGCTAACTACACAAGCAAACTAGTTACAAGAGCAACTACACAAGCACAAGTATATGAATGTAAATCCAAGCTTGTGAATCAAAAGCAAACCACCGAGAAGATGTACACAATGTTGACACGGTGGTTTTTCACCGAGGTTCACTTGGTTGCCACCAAGCTAGTCCCCGTTGTGGCGATACACCCACTTGATGGATCATGAGCTAATTGACTATCAAGAGTCAAACCCTCAGCAGGTGCCGCACATCCACTCTCAAGATGGGGATCCTCCAAGCCACGAGCTTTACTAGAGTTGCTCTTCACGATCCCCGCGGGGTGAGCACAATCCCCCTCACAAATTCTCCTCCGGAGCCACGCACAATCTCCACGCGTGCTTCAACGGAGTCGCAAGCCACCAAGCCATCTAGGAGGTGGCAACCTCCAAGAGTAACAAGCACCACCGGCTTGCAACTCGATCACCTAGTGCCACTCGATGCAATCCTCACGATGCAACGCACTAGAATCGCTCTCTCACTCAATCGGATGATCACTATCAAGCTCAAGTGAGTTAGAGGGCTCCCAAGCACACCAACACAAGCCACCAAGGCCTAAGGGTGCTCAGCTGCTGGCTAAGGCCGGCCACAACATCTATTTATAGCTCCACAACAAAATAGAGCCGTTAGTCCCCTCACTGGGCAAGTTTCGGGTCGACCAGACGCACCGGTCGAATGGACCGGACGCGCAGGTCAGTAGCGTGCTCCAACGGCTAGTTTTCGCGCGTATAAACTTGTATTGACCGGACGCGCAGGTCACTAACGGGACCGGACGCGCAGGTCGCAGCGAAACAGCGAACAGAGAGGTTCCAGCAAGCTCCCGACGTGACCGGACGCGTCCGGTCATCACTGACCGGACTCGCTGCAGTGTTCGGTCACTTTCGCCCACGAAAAACACTGACCGGACGTGCTGACCGGACGGGCAGGTGCTGACCGGACGCGTCCGGTCACGAGTCCGGTCACAGACCACTCTCCGGTAAAACGGCAATAACTCTTAGCTCCAAACTACGATTTCGATGATCTTAGACATTTTGGAAAGCTTACTCAGAGGGCTACACAACCCACTAAAGCACTTGATCCAATTCACAATGGATCAAAGTAGTATTCCACTCCAAGAGCCATCCTAGTGTCCGGAGAACACCGAAAAACATTTCTCTCTTCTCCAAGTTGATCAACACCAACTCCAACACCTTCTCCTTTGCAAATGTGCCAACAACACCATGTGTAAAACACCATGTGCATGTGTGTTAGCATTTTCACAATCATTTTCTCGAAGAAGTTAGGCACTCAACTTGCCTCGCCACTCGATCCTAGCACGTATGCAAAGTTAGATCGCTCAAGTGGCACTAGATGACCGATATGCAAACAAGTTTGCCCCTCTTGATAGTACGACCATCTATCCTAAATCCGGTCATCAACTTCTCTACACACCTATGACCGGTGAAATGGAAATGCCCTAGGTTATACCTTTACCTTGCGCATTCCACTCCATCTCCTTCGACGTTGATGCAACACATGCATCAACCATATCACAAATGATATGATCCACTTCATATCATCATGTGACCTTGGTCCATCGATCTTGACCTCACTTGCTCTTCACCGTTGCGTCGGTCCATCGGCGCCAAGTCTTGCTCAAGCTTCACCACCTCACGGTCCATCGCTCCAAAGCCTCTGACTTGCCCTTCACACTTGCAACCGGTCCGTCGAGCCAAGCCTCATCTTAATCTTTGCCACCTTGGTCACATGACTCCATGTCATGTCTCATATGCAATGAGCTCCTTCATGACACCATTACCTGTGGACTAATCCCTGTGTATCTTACATTAAACACAATTAGTCCATCTAAGGTTGTCACTCAATTACCAAAACCAAACAAGGACCTTTCAATCTCCCCCTTTTTGGTAATTGATGACAACTCTACAAAGATATGGAAATTAAGTTCTTTTGGACTTTATGCCACTTATCCAACATTTTAAGCTCTATGTTAGGATTTGGATAAGCACCATAAAATCCGACTTGGTAGTGATAACTCTCCCTACATATGTGCTCAAATGGTTTGGTTTCAAGCTTGTACATATGCATAAATATGAAATTTGTGGGAGGGTTAGCACTACTAAGTGATGCTAAGGTGTATAGAATAAACCTTTGTAGTTCGATACCATTTGATAGCTCGATACCATTTGAAAATCACAAGTTTACCATCATCCTTAGCATCATGAGTAGCTAGACATCAAAAATACTAGAAACCCTGTGAGATCAACATTATAAGCAAGGTTCTAGTACCACGTGTAGAAATACAAGTCTAGCTATCATCCTATGCATGCTAGTTATCATATCATCATTCAAGTTCTATAACTAGCATACAACACACAAGCATGCATATTAAATATAAAACTTATGCAATGCAAGCAAGCACATGAATATGCACATATCAAATGCAACCAAATAATGTTCATGAGCTTGCTCCCCCAACTTGTGTGCTTCTTTTGTCCAAGAATTTTGATTTTGATCCTTCTCATTTCTTCAATGTTGCTCCCTCTTTGTCCATCTCCATGTCCAAACTCATCTTCTCATGATATCTTTGTTCAATCTCTTCCCAAACCTCTCTCTCTTGGTGCATTGACATATCTTTGTTCCAACTTCTCCCCCTTTGTCATCAATTTCCATAAAGGGTGTACTTCTCATTGATGCAAAGGCTTGCATTGGGGTAGATGGTTGAGACTTGAATATTGCATTGTTGATGGACATCACCGCACATGTTGGAATGACATTACTTGTATGTTGCTCTTGAGATACCACTTAGGATCTTTGACCTTGATACCATTAGGTGGGGCTCCTCCCCCTATGTCATAGCATGGGTCATTCACTTGATAATCTTGAGCTCTTGTGTGTGAGGGAACTTTCTTCATTTGATGATCACTTAAAGTTGAGGATCACTTGTGGAACCACCGTCTTGTATAAATGTTATTATGTGTAGAAATACCACGAATAAGGGTGTGATACCAATTTGAAGAATCCTCTATCATGGAACCACTTGTAGGGTTTGTCAATATAATCTTTTCTTGAACATTTGCTATCTTTATGAGTACCACTTGTAGGATATCACTGTAGATCATGATCTAGACACCACTTGTAAATACCACTTGAAGAAATACTTTGAGTCTAGATACCATTTGAAACACCCTAGATATCCATTTGCATTGTTGTCTTGTGCTTGTACCCATATCATTGTCATGAGCTTCTAGTATGACTTGAACTAAGTTGATTTGCCTAAGATTCTAAGTCCGGTTTGATCCAATGACAAGCTTCTTCACTCCTCATACTAAGGGTTATCTTGCCAATGTTGTACTTGTCACTTGTTAGCAATCCAAACTAGATCAAGTACTTGGGTTCACTAGCTCATGAACAAATTCATACACATACCACTAGATCATTTAAACAATTCAAGCAATAGTGGTAGGCTATGAATTTAAACATTTCATTTGTTATGCATGATCCTAGTAAGCATGTACTATATACACTAATCGCATACTAGTAAGGGATGAAATGATCATGCACATTGCAATGATACCTTTGTTATGTTGGAGTAGAGGATAGTCACATAGATTCCAATTCATTACTCCAATAGCAATGTGAAGTCCAATTTATAAGCTTGGCGAAGACCAATCATTATAGAGAAATCCATTCTTCACCCATATGAAATGAGAACCACTAATAATCAAGTGCATTATCTCTTGTTGTGGTTGGCTTGCTTTTTCTCTTTGATCAATGCTTGCATCAGAGAAGTACTTATGATACCAATTTTATAACCATGACTAGCTCTCTTTTGGGTGTTGCTTGCTTTTCTTGATCAACCCTATTGATTGCTTCAATTAAGCATCTCAAATGTTCCTTGAATTCATCACTTTCATGTTAGCCTTCCAAGCCGGTGCTCGGTTTACCCACCTATGGGCGGCAAGTCCCCTCAGTAGGGAGAAGTGACCTCTCTCCAAAGAACCATCCTTGACACTTACTTGAATTGCCTTTGATTGATTGATCTATGGACTTAACTTGATGAGTAACCTTGAATTATTCTTTAAGTCCTTTTCTTTCTACCAAATGATCTCCAATCATTACTAGAACTTGAACCTCATCTTCATCTTGAGTTTGATCTTCATTTTCAAATTTGAGTACCAAATTTGTACACTAAGTACATTCCATAATCAATGCCCTTGTACTCATTTCTTGTCATGCTTCTAGATCAATTCAAAACCAAACTTAGGTACCTCAAGCACTTATAAATATGTTTCCAACTTGAGGACCTTTCACTTAAAGTGACTCTAGAGCAATCCAATAATTGTCACTTTTCTGGCAGATTCTGTATCCTTCAAAGAATAATTCATATCTCCTAATGTACAGGTCCAAATGCCACGAAATTTGGTGGAGATGTGAATTACTAAGTCATCTAGAAACTGTAAAAATTTTAGCTTCATTTGACTTCTAGATTGCTACTAGATTTCAAATCTTCCACCACTGCTACATGCTGAAAACTGCTGCACTATAGCTGACAAGATGTGCTCTAAAACCATAGAATTTCTCATCCAATTATCATGAAATTTATACAGCATCTCATATCATAAGTCTAGAGCATGCATACCAAATTTCAAGCCAATCCAATATGATTTGTCACTCAAACTCAGACTTGATCTCAGCTAGCTCAGATTTTCAATAATGGACAGATTTCAATACATTGAGCTATACTTCACCAAATTGAATCAAACTTGAAACTAACTTGTTTGAACACTTTCATAAGACATATATCCATTCAATCCACTTACTAAATGTCATCTCATGAATTTATCCAACACAAATCAATCCAAATTTGATTGCTAGGCATTTAATCCATTCAATCATCTCATAGCAAGCAACATTGCATATATATCCAATTCAATCAACTCATATGCACCCAAATAAAATGATCAACTAGAGATATACCTTGGTTATCACATGATCATCCACTTAGCAAGCTCCAACTCAAATATTTGCAAGCCATCAAATATAATTCCAAATCACCACAACTTGATAAATGACACTTGTATATTATAGCACTTGGACTTCATTCATTTATCATGGCATTGGGATAATGATCATCATTCTTCATTACTTGGCTCAAACATATGATCAATATGATGAATATCATTTGAACCAACCCTCCAATGCCGATGGTACCTACAATCATTCATCCACTTTTTGATGGTACCCAAACTAGTTTGGGTCCTCTCAAGTTAGGTGCAACATACTTAGGCATTGCCTTAGTATGAATAGCAGGATGTTTTGCAATAGCAACAATAGAGGTACCATTTACATCCTTTCTAAGCATGTTAGTATCATTAATTGAACTAGGCTTAGAATTATTACCTAGGGGACATGAATGAGCCATGTGTCCCCTTTCCCGGCATGAATAGCATCTTCTCTTTGGTTGAGCCTTTTCTTCTTTGCTCATGTGATGCTCTTCATTGTCTTGCCTCTCATGAGTTGCTTGAGCCTTCTTCTCAAGCTTGGTAGGACACCCCGAGGCAAAGTGTCCCATATCTTCACACTTGAAGCACTTGATGTGAGCCAAATCTCTCTTCTTATCTTGAATCTTGCTCATCATCTTGGCATCTTGGATTTGCATTGGATGCCTTCCTCTTCCACCCCTTCTTGTTTTCTTCTTCTTCTTCATCAAGTCACCATCATCATCCTTGTGGTTGATCTTGACTTGAGATTGGGGTGTGGTTTCTTGCTCAACTTGTGGCTTTGGTTGAGGCTCTTTTTGTTGCTTCACTAGTTTCTTGGTTGGGCACATTGAGGTGAGATGACCCCAAGTGCGACACTTGAAGCACTTGACATGCTTGAGCCTCTCTTCTTCTTTCTTCAACTTGAGCTTTTCTTCATTAGGACAACCATTTGCAAGATGTCCCATTACATGGCATTTAAAGCACATAAAATGAGAGAGCTTCTCTTGTTCTTGCTTCTTCATCTCTCTTTCATATCTTCTCTTCCCCCATCTTTTGCCTTTGATATTGCCCTTGTTGAAGCCAATGCCGCTCATGTCACCGTAGCTTCTTTTGTTGTTCAACATGTGCTCAAAGGTGACTTTTGAGTTGTAGCATCTCTCTAACTTGTTGCTTAAATTCTTCACTTCATTTTTGAGCTCATTGTTCTCCTTCAAAAGGTTAGTCTCACAAGACATAGAAGTAGAACAAGTATCTATGTGTGAAGAACATGGCATATCTAGCAAATCATCACAAGAGGTGGATACATGCTTCTTGCCTACATCACAAGGGTTAGTAATATGTGATTGATCATTTGACCCAAATGATGAGCTCTCACTAGTTTTGGTTTCTTCATTAGAAAACTTCTTAGTGAGTAAAGCATGTTCTTGTGCCAAATTATCATGAGCAACACTAAGTTCCTCATGAGCCAATTTTAGCTCCTCATGTGAACAAATAGTAACATAAAGTAGATGCTTTTGTTGTTCACATGTGGTTTTTAGAAATGAGTTTTCATTTTCCAATTTCATGGTTTTAGCTTTCTCATTTTCTAAAGATGTGGTCATGCTAGCAAGTCTACTAACAAGCTCATCATATGAATCAACATGATCAACCACATTATCATTTGATACCTTAGTGTCACCTTGTGACATGAAGCAATGTGGTCTAGTGGATGGGCTTGTAGTAGCATCATTATCAAGGCCCGAGCATGAACTTTCATCACCATCAAGTGTGCTTGGGGTAGAAACGTCACTTGCAACACTTGATGCATCATCACCATCCTTGTCAAGTGAACTTGTGGTAAATCGATCATTATCATCACTTGACCATGAGGTGGAGCAATCCTCCACAACCACCATGTTGTGGTCATGCTCAACATCCTCATGTGCCTCCTCCTTAGGCTCATCATCCTCATCATAATCATCGGAGACCGTCCCATATTTCTCATTGAGATAACTCCAAATCTCATGGGCGGTTTTCATGTTCATGATCTCTCCGAAGACACTATCATCAAAAGATCTAAAAATGATATCAATAGCTTGGGCGTCGAGATCTAGGCATTTCTCTTGTGCTTGAGTTAGATTCTCTTCATCCAACACATGAGAAAAGCCTACATCTACCATCCACCACAATTGAGGAGAAATAAACTTAAAATTGTAAGTCATCCAATTTCTCCATCGTGCAAAGTGTGTGCCATTAAAAATGTGTGGACACTCAACATCTAGCCCATATTCCACCATCCTCTCGGGTCGGTGAAGACCATAAAAGAGAGACCCGGCTCTGATACCAATTGAAGGGTCGAGATGGCGGACTAGAGGGGGGTGAATAGTCCTTTCTAAAATTAATCGCGTTGGCAAACCGAAACAAATGCGGAATTAAAACTATCGGTCTAGCCAAGACTACACCCCTCTATCTAAGTTCACAAGCACCTCACAAAGATCCTAATTATGTAACTAAGGTGCTTTCCTTAGCAAGAGCTCTCCTAAACAATTCTAGAGCAAGGTCACACAAACCTATGCACTTAGTACTTTAGCAAGGTCGGGGAGCTCCTACACAATTCTAGTAAGCAAAAGCACGAAGCCGCCTATGCTCACTAGTAATGCTCAATAGCAAGGCAACTAATGCCAAACTAGAGAGCGCAAATTACTTAGCTACACAAACTAAGCAATATGACTAACAAGGTTACACAAACCAAATTAGCCACGCAACGGGAGCTACTTCTATGCTACACAAGCAAGAAGGTAACTAGCTAACTACACAAGCAAACTAGTTACAAGAGCAACTACACAAGCACAAGTATATGAATGTAAATACAAGCTTGTGAATCGAAAGCAAACCACCGAGAAGATGTACACAATGTTGACACGGTGGTTTTTCACCGAGGTTCACTTGGTTGCCACCAAGCTAGTCCCCGTTGTGGCGATACACCCACTTGATGGATCACGAGCTAATTGACTATCAAGAGTCAAACCCTCAGCGGGTGCCGCACATCCACTCTCAAGATGGGGATCCTCCAAGCCACGAGCTTTACTAGAGTTGCTCTTCACGATCCCCGTGGGGTGAGCACAATCCCCCTCACAAATTCTCCTCCAGAGCCACGCACAATCTCCACGCGTGCTTCAACGGAGTCGCAAGCCACCAAGCCGTCTAGGAGGTGGCAACCTCCAAGAGTAACAAGCACCACCGGCTTGCAACTCGATCACCTAGTGCCACTCGATGCAATCCTCACGATGCAACGCACTAGAATCGCTCTCTCACTCGATCGGATGATCACTATCAAGCTCAAGTGAGTTAGAGGGCTCCCAAGCACACCAACACAAGCCACCAAGGCCTAAGGGTGCTCAGCTGCTGGCCAAGGCCGGCCACAACATCTATTTATAGCTCTACAACGAAATAGAGCCGTTAGTCCCCCTCACTGGGCAAGTTTCGGGTCGACCGGACGGCCGGTCGAATGGACCGGACGTGCAGGTCAGTAGCGTGCTCCAACGGCTAGTTTTCGCGCGTATAAACTTGTATTGACCGGACGCGCAGGTCACTAACGGGACTAGACGCGCAGGTCGCAGCGAAACAGCGAACAGAGAGGTTCCAGCAAGCTCCCGACGCGACCGGACGCGTCCGGTCATCACTGACCAGACTCGCTGCAGTGTTCGGTCACTTTCGCCCACGAAAAACACTGACCGGACGCGCTGACCGGACGCGCAGGTGCTGACCGGACGCGTCCGGTCACGAGTCCGGTCAGAGACCACTCTCCGGTAAAACGGCGATAACTCTTAGCTCCGAACTCCGATTTCGATGATCTTAGACATTTTGGAAAGCTTACTCAGAGGGCTAAACAACCCACTAAAGCACTTGATCCAATTCATAATGGATCAAAGCAGTATTCCACTCCAAGAGCCATTCTAGTGTCCGGAGAACACTGAAAAACCTTTCTCTCTTCTCCAAGTTGATCAACACAAACTCCAACACCTTCTCCTTTGCAAATGTGCCAACACCACCATATGTAAAACACCATGTGCATGTGTGTTAGCATTGTCACAATCATTTTCTCGAAGAAGTTAGGCACTCAACTTGCCTCGCCACTCGATCCTAGCATGTATGCAAAGTTAGATCACTCAAGTGGCACTAGATGACCGATATGCAAACAAGTTTGCCCCTCTTGATAGTACGGCCATCTATCCTAAATCCGGTCATCAACTTCTCTACACACCTATGACCGGTGAAATGGAAATGCCCTAGGTTATACCTTTACCTTGCGCATTCCACTCCATCTCCTCCGACGTTGATGCAACACATGCATCAACCATATCACAAATGATATGATCCACTTCATATCATCATGTGACCTTGGTCCATCGATCTTGACCTCACTTGCTCTTCACCGTTGCGTCGGTCCATCGGCGCCAAGTCTTGCTCAAGCTTCACCACCTCACGGTCCATCGCTCCAAAGCCTCCGACTTGCCCTTCACACTTGCAACCGGTCCGTCGAGCCAAGCCTCATCTTAATCTTTGCCACCTTGGTCACATGACTCTATGTCATGTCTCATATGCAATGAGCTCCTTCATGACACCATTACCTGTAGACTAATCCCTGTGTATCTTACATTAAACACAATTAGTCCACCTAAGGTTGTCACTCAATTACCAAAACCAAACAAGGACCTTTCAACCTAGGAGTTTCCTTGGGTGCTTGTAAAATGTTTTTCGAGCCTATGGTATGTTCGGTGAAAACGGTGCATCTGTCCTGCGTCAAGATTAGCACTATCTCCAAATGGACCAAAACAAGCTTCCACTTGAGCCTTATCTTCCAGCAATTCCATCGAGTGCATCCAAAACGATTTCTTAGCTGGTGGTACGTTCGCTGAACCAGTGCACCTATCTTGCACCTACGCTAACACTGTCTCCAAATGGACCGAAATCAGATTCGAGTTCCATCGGGTGCGTCCAAAACAATTTTTGAGCCTATGATATGTTCGGCCAAACCGTGCACCTATCTTGCGTCAAGGTTAGCACTACCTCTAAACTGACTGAAACGAGATTCCACTTGGGCCTCATCATCTAGCAATTCCATCAGGTGTGTCCAAAATGATTTCTTAGCCTATGGTACGTTCGGCGCAACCGGTGCACCTATCTTGCACCTACACTAACACTGTCTTCAAACGGACCGAAATGAGATTCCACATGACCCACGTCAACTAGGAGTTCCATCGGGCTCGTCCAAAACAATTTCCGAGACAATGGTATGGTAGACGCAAACTGTGCACCTATCTAGCATCAAGATTGTTAGTATCTCCAAATGGAATGAAATAAAATACTACATGACCCACGTCACCTAGTACTACCATCGTGTGCGTCCAAAATGATTTCCGAGCCTGTGGTACATTTGGTGCAAGCAGTGCACCTATCTTGCACCGACACAAACAATATCTCCAAACGGACCGAAATGAGATTCCACGTGACCTACGTCACCTAAGAGTTTCATCGAGTGTGTGTAAAATGATTTCCGAGCCTATGGTATGTTTGGTGCAAACTGTGCACCTATCTTTCGTCAAGATTAGCACTATCTCCAAACGCACCGAAATGAGCTTTCGCTTGAGCCTAGTCATCTAGCAATTCCCTCGGGTGGATCCAAAATGATTTCTTAGCCAGTGGTACGTTCACCAAACTGGTGCACCTATCCTGCACCTACACTAACACTATCCCTAAATGGACCAAAATGAGATTCGAGTTCCATCTGGTGCGTCCAAAACAGTTTTTGAGCCTATGGTATGTTCGGCGCAAACCATGCACTTATCTTGCGTCAAGATTAGCACTATCTCCAAATGGACCGAAATAAGTTTCCACTTCAGCCTCGTCACCTAGGAGTTCCATCGAGTGCATCAAAAATGATTTCTGAGCCTATGGTACTTTGGCACAAATCGTGCACCTATCATGCACCGACACTAACACTGTCTCTAAACGGACCGAAATGAGATTCCACATAACCCATGTCACTTGGGAGTTTCATCGGGTGCGTGTAAAACGATTTTCGAGCCTATGGTATGTTCGGTGCAAACAGTGTGAGCCTCATCAAGGTTAGCACTAACTTCAAACAGGCCAAAATGAACTTTCGCTTGAGCCTCATCACCTAGGAGTACCATCAGGTGCATCTAAAACGATTTTTGTGTCTATGGTATGTTCGGCGTAAACCGTGCACCTATCTTGCAACAAGACTAGCACTATCTCCAAACGTTTGAAACAAGCTTTCGCTTGAGCCTCATCACCTAGGAGTACTATCAGGTGCACCTAAAATGATTCCCAAGCCAATGGTATGTTTGGCGCAAACCGTACACCTTTCTTGCATAAAGATTAGCACTATCTCCAAATGGCCTAAAATAAGCTTCCACTTAAGCCTCGTTATCTAGCATTTCCATGAGGTGCATTCAAAATTATTTCTTAGCCTATGGTACGTTCGCCGAACCGGTGCACCTATCTTGCTCCTACGCTAACACTGTCTCCAAACGGACCGAAATCAGATTCGAGTTCCATCGGGTGCGTCCAAAACAATTTTTGAGCCTATGGTATGTTCGGCGCAAACCGTGCACCTATCTTGCGTCAAGATTAGCACCATCTCCAAACGGACCGAAACGAGCTTTTGCTTGAGCCTCATCACCTAGGAGTACCATCGGGTGCATCTAAAATGATTTTCGAGCCTATGGCATGTTCGGCCAAACCGTACACCTATCTTGCGTCAAGGTTAGCACTACCTACAAACTGACTGAAACTAGATTCCACTTGGGCCTCATCATCTAGCAATTCCATCAGGTGCGTCCAAAATGATTTCTTAGCCTATGGTACGTTCGGCGCAACCGGTGCACCTATCTTGCACCTACACTAACACTGTCTCCAAACGGACCGAAATGAGATTCCACATGACCCACGTCAACTAGGAGTTCCATCGGGCTCGTCCAAAACAATTTCCGAGACAATGGTATGGTAGACGCAAACTGTGCACCTATCTAGCGTCAAGATTGTCAGTATCTCCAAAAGGAATGAAATAAAATACTACATGACCCACGTCACCTAGTACTACCATCGTGTGCGTCCAAAATGATTTCCGAGCCTGTGGTACATTTGGTGCAAGCAGTGCACCTATCTTGCACCGACACAAACAATATCTCCAAACGGACCGAAATGAGATTCCACGTGACCTACGTCACCTAAGAGTTTCATCGAGTGTGTGTAAAATGATTTCCGAGCCTATGGTATGTTTGGTGCAAACTGTGCACCTATCTTTCGTCAAGATTAGCACTATCTCCGAATGCACCGAAATGAGCTTTCGCTTGAGCCTAGTCATCTAGCAATTCCCTCGGGTGGATCCAAAATGATTTCTTAGCCAATGGTACGTTCACCAAACCGGTGCACCTATCCTGCACCTACACTAACACTATCCCTAAATGGACCAAAATGAGATTCGAGTTCCATCTGGTGCGTCCAAAACAGTTTTTGAGCCTATGGTATGTTCGGCGCAAACCATGCACTTATCTTGCGTCAAGATTAGCACTATCTCCAAATGGACCGAAATGAGTTTCCACTTCAGCCTCGTCACCTAGGAGTGCCATCGAGTGCATCAAAAATGATTTCTGAGCCTATGGTACTTTGGCACAAATCGTGCACCTATCATGCACCGACACTAACACTGTCTCTAAACGGACCGAAATGAGATTCCACATAACCCATGTCACTTGGGAGTTTCATCGGGTGCGTGTAAAACGATTTTCGAGCCTATGGTATGTTCGGTGCAAACAGTGTGAGCCTCATCAAGATTAGCACTAACTTCAAACAGGCCAAAATGAACTTTCGCTTGAGCCTCATCACCTAGGAGTACCATCAGGTGCATCTAAAATAATTTTTGTGTCTATGGTATGTTCGGCGTAAACCGTGCACCTATCTTGCAACAAGACTAGCACTATCTCCAAACGTTTGAAACAAGCTTTCGCTTGAGCCTCATCACCTAGGAGTACTATCAGGTGCACCTAAAATGATTCCCAAGCCAATGGTATGTTTGGCGCAAACCGTACACCTTTCTTGCATAAAGATTAGCACTATCTCCAAATGGACTAAAATAAGCTTCCACTTAAGCCTCGTTATCTAGCATTTCCATGAGGTGCATTCAAAATTATTTCTTAGCCTATGGTACGTTCGCCGAACCAGTGCACCTATCTTGCTCCTACGCTAACACTGTCTCCAAACGGACCGAAATCAGATTCGAGTTCCATCGGGTGCGTCCAAAACAATTTTTGAGCCTATGGTATGTTCGGCGCAAACCGTGCACCTATCTTGCGTCAAGATTAGCACCATCTCCAAACGGACCGAAACGAGCTTTTGCTTGAGCCTCATCACCTAGGAGTACCATCGGGTGCATCTAAAATGATTTTCGAGCCTATGGCATGTTCGGCCAAACCGTGCACCTATCTTGCGTCAAGGTTAGCACTACCTACAAACTGACTGAAACTAGATTCCACTTGGGCCTCATCATCTAGCAATTCCATCAGGTGCGTCCAAAATGATTTCTTAGCCTATGGTACGTTCGGCGCAACCGGTGCACCTATCTTGCACCTACATTAACACTGTCTCCAAACGGACCGAAATGAGATTCCACATGACCCACGTCAACTAGGAGTTCCATCGGGCTCGTCCAAAACAATTTTCGAGACAATGGTATGGTAGACGCAAACTGTGCACCTATCTAGCGTCAAGATTGTCAGTATCTCCAAATGGAATGAAATAAAATACTACATGACCCACGTCACCTAGTACTTCCATCGTGTGCGTCCAAAATGATTTCCGAGCCTGTGGTACATTTGGTGCAAGCAGTGCACCTATCTTGCACCGACACAAACAATATCTCCAAACGGACCGAAATGAGATTCCACATGACCTACGTCACCTAAGAGTTTCATCGAGTGCGTGTAAAATGATTTCCGAGCCTATGGTATGTTTGGTGCAAACTGTGCACCTATCTTTCGTCAAGATTAGCACTATCTCCAAACGCACCGAAATGAGCTTTCGCTTGAGCCTAGTCATCTAGCAATTCCCTCGGGTGGATCCAAAATGATTTCTTAGCCAGTGGTACGTTCACCAAACCGGTGCACGTATCCTGCACCTACACTAACACTATCCCCAAATGGACCAAAATGAGATTCGAGTTCCATCTGGTGCGTCCAAAACAGTTTTTGAGCCTATGGTATGTTCGGCGCAAACCATGCACTTATCTTGCGTCAAGATTAGCACTATCTCCAAATGGACCGAAATGAGTTTCCACTTCAGCCTCGTCACCTATTAGTGCCATCGAGTGCATCAAAAATGATTTCTGAGCCTATGGTACTTTGGCACAAATCGTGCACCTATCATGCACCGACACTAACATTGTCTCTAAACGGACCGAAATGAGATTCCACATAACCCATGTCACTTGGGAGTTTCATCGGGTGCGTGTAAAACGATTTTCGAGCCTATGGTATGTTCGGTGCAAACAGTGTGAGCCTCATCAAGATTAGCACTAACTTCAAACAGTCCAAAATGAACTTTCGCTTGAGCCTCATCACCTAGGAGTACCATCAGGTGCATCTAAAACAATTTTTGTGTCTATGGTATGTTCGGCGTAAACCGTGCACCTATCTTGCAACAAGACTAGCACTATCTCCAAACGTTTGAAACAAGCTTTCGCTTGAGCCTCATCACCTAGGAGTACTATCAGGTGCACCTAAAATGATTCCCAAGCCAATGGTATGTTTGGCGCAAACCGTGCACCTTTCTTGCATAAAGATTAGCACTATCTCCAAACGGACTAAAACAAGCTTCCACTTAAGCCTCGTTATCTAGCATTTCCATGAGGTGCATTCAAAATTATTTCTTAGCCTATGGTACGTTCGCTGAACCGGTGCACCTATCTTGCACCTACGCTAACACTGTCTCCAAACGGACCAAAATCAGATTCGAGTTCCATCGGGTGCGTCCAAAACAATTTTTGAGCCTATGGTATGTTCGGCGCAAACCGTGCACCTATCTTGCGTCAAGATTAGCACCATCTCCAAACGGACCGAAACAAGCTTTTGCTTGAGCCTCATCACCTAGGAGTACCATCGGGTGCATCTAAAATGATTTTTGAGCCTATGGCATGTTCGGCCAAACCGTGCACCTATCTTGCGTCAAGGTTAGCACTACCTCCAAACTGACTGAAACGAGATTCCACTTGGGCCTCACATCTAGCAATTCCATCAGGTGCGTCCAAAATGATTTCTAGCCTATGGTACGTTCGGCGCAACCGGTGCACCTATCTTGCACCTACACTAACACTATCTCCAAACGGACCGAAATAAGATTCCACATGACCCACGTCAACTAGGAGTTCCATCGGGCTCGTCCAAAACAATTTCCGAGACAATGGTATGGTAGATGCAAACTGTGCACCTATCTAGCATCAAGATTGTCAGTATCTCCAAATGGAATGAAATAAAATACTACATGACCCACGTCACCTAGTACTTCCATCGTGTGCGTCCAAAACGATTTCCGAGCCTGTGGTACATTTGGTGCAAGCAGTGCACCTATCTTGCACCGACACAAATAATATCTCCAAACGGACCGAAATGAGATTCCACATGACCTATGTCACCTAAGAGTTTCATCGAGTGCGTGTAAAATGATTTCCAAGCCTATGGTATGTTTGGTGCAAACTGTGCACCTATCTTTCGTCAAGATTAGCACTATCTCCAAACGCACCGAAATGAGCTTTCGCTTGAGCCTAGTCATCTAGCAATTCCCTCGGGTGGATCCAAAATGATTTCTTAGCTAGTGGTACGTTCACCAAACCGGTGCACCTATCCTGCACCTACACTAACACTATCCCCAAATGGACCAAAATGAGATTCGAGTTCCATCTGGTGCGTCCAAAACAATTTTTGAGCCTATGGTATGTTCGGCGCAAACCGTGCACCTATCTTGCCTCAAAATTAGCACTAACTCCAAACGGACCAAAACGAGTTTCCAGTTCAGTCTCGTCACCTAGAAGTACCATCGGGTGCATCGAAAATGATTTCTGAGCCTATTGTACTTTGGCGCAAATCGTGCAACTATCTTGCACCTACACTAACACTATCTCCAAATGGACTGAAATGAGATTCCACATGACCCAAGTCACCTAGGTGTTCCTTCAAGTGCGTCCATAATGATTTATGAGCCTATGGTATATTCGGTGCAAACCGTGCAACTATCTAGCATCAAGATTGTCAGTATCTCCGAACAGAATGAAATAAGATTCTATAAGACCCACGTCACCTAGCAATTCCATCGTGTGCATCCAAAACGATTTTCGAGCATGTGGTACGTTCGGCGCAAACAGTGCACCTATCTTTCATCGACACTAACACTGTCTCCAAATGGACCAAAATGAGATTCCACATGACCCATGTCACCTAGGAGTTTCATCGGGTCCGTGTAAAATGATTTTTGAGCCTATGGTATGTTCCGTGCGAACAGTGCACCTGTCTTGCGTCAAGATTAGCACTATTTTCAAATGGACCAAAACGAGCTGACGCTTGAGCCTCATCACCTAGGAGTACCATTAGGTGCATCTAAAATGATTTTTGAGCCTATGGTATGTTCGGTGCAAACCGTGCACCTATCTTACGTCAAGGTTAGCACTTCCTCCAAACGGACTGAAACGAGCTTCCACTAGGGCCTCGTCATCTAGCAATTCCATCAGGTGTGTCCAAAACGATTTCTTAGCATATGGTACGTTCGGCGCAACCGGTGCACCTATCTTGCACCTACACTAACACTGTCTCCAAACGGACCGAAATGAGATTCCACACGACCCACATCACATAGGAGTTCCATCGGGCTCGTCCAAAACAATTTCCGAGACAATGGTATGGTCGATGCAAACCGTGCACCTATCTAGCATCAAGGTTTTCAGTATCTCCAAACGGAATGAAATAAGATTCTACATGACCCATGTCACCAAGCAGTTCCATCGTGTGTGTGCAAAATGATTTTTGAGCATGTGGTACGTTCGGCGCAAGTAGTGCACCTATCTTTCACCGACACAAACAATGTCTCCAAACGGACCGAAATCATATTCCACATGACCCACGTCACCCAGGAGTTTTATCGGGTGTGTGTAAAATGATTTCCGAGCCTATGGTATGTTTGGTGCAAACTGTGCACCTATCTTACGTCAAGATTAGCACTATCTGCAAACGGACCGAAATAAGATTTCAATTGAGCTTCAAACCCTCAGAGTACCATCGAGTGCATTTAAAATGATTTCTAAGCCTATGGTATGTTCGGCGCAAACCGTGCACCTACCTTGCGTCAAGATTAGCACTATCTCCAAACGGACTAAAACGAGCTTCCACTTGAGCCTCGTCATCCAGCAACTCCATCGGGTGCATCCAAAATGATTTCTTAGCCTGTGGTACGTTCGCCAAACTGGTGCAACTATCTTGCAACTGCACTAACACTATCCCCAAATGGACCAAAATGAGATTCCAGTTCCATCGGGTGCGTCCAAAACAATTTCTGAGCCTATGGTACGTTTGGCGCAAACCATGCACCTATCTTGCGTCAAGATTAGCACTATCTCCAAATGGACCAAAATGAGTTTCCACTTCAGCCACGTCACCTAGGAGTACCATCGGGTGCATCAAAATAATTTCTAAGCCTATGGTACTTTGGCGCAAATCGTGCACCTATCTTGCACCTACACTAACACTACCTCCAAATGGACCGAAATGATATTCCACATGGCCCACGTCACTTAGGAATTCCATCGGGTGCGTTCAAAATGATTTCCAAGCCTATGGACGTTTAGCGCAAACCGTGCATCTATCTTGCACCTACACTAACACTGTCTCTAAATGGACCAAAATGAGATTCCACACGACCCACGTCACCTAGGAGTTCCATCGGGCTCATCCAAAATAATTTTCAAGACTATGGTATGGTCGACGCAAACCGTGCACCTATCTTGTGTCAAGATTAGCACTATCTCCAAATCGACCGAAACGAGTTTCCACTTGAGCCTCGTCACCTAGGAGTGCCATCGGGTGCATCAAAAATGACTTCAAAGCCTGGGTACTTTTGGCGCAAACCGTGCACCTATCTTGCACCGACGCTAACGTTGTCTCAAAACAGACCGAAATGATACTCTACATGACCCACATCACCTAGGAGTTCCATCGAGTGCGTCCATAATAATTCCCAAGCCTATGGTATGTTTGGCGCAAACCATGCACCTATCTAGCATAAAGATTAGCACTGTCTCCAAACGGACCGACACTAACACAGTCTCCAAACTGACTGAAACAAGATTCCACATGACCCACGTCACCTAGCAGTTCCATTGTGTGCGTCCAAAATGATTTTTGAGCCTGTGGTACGTTTAGCGCAAACCGTGCACCAATCTTGCACCGACACTAACACTGTGTCCAAACGGACCAAAATGAGATTCCAAATGACATACATCACCTAGGAATTCCATCGGGTGCGTGCAAACAATTTTCGAGCCTATGGTATGTTCGGAGGAAACCGTGCACCTATCTTGCGTCAAGATTACCACTATCTCCAAACGGACCAAAACGAGCTTCCACTTGAGCATCATCATCTAGTAGTTCCATCGGGTGCGTCCAAAACAATGTTTGAGCCTATGGTACGTTCGCTGCAAACCTTGCACGTATCTTGCACCAAAACTAACACTGTCTCCAAATAGACCGAAATGAGATTCCACATGACCGTTGTCACCTAGGAGTTCCATCAGGTGCGTCCAAAATGATTTCTAAGCCTATGGAATATTCGTTGCAAACCGTGCACCGATCGAGCATCAAGATTGTCAGTATCTCCATATGGACCGAAATAAGATTCTACATGACTCATGTCACCTAGCAGTTCCATTGTGTACGTCCAAAATGATTTTCGATTCTGCAGTATGTTCGACGCAAACCGCGCACCTATCTTGCGTCAAGATTAGCACTATCTCCAAACATACCAAAATGAGTTTCAACTTGAGCCTCGCCACCTAGGAGTACCATCGGGTGCATCGAAAATGATTTCTGAGCCTATGGTACTTTGGTGCAAATCATGCACCTATCTTGCACCTACACTAACACTATCTCTAAATGGACCGAAATGATATTCCACATGGCCCACGTCACCTAGGAGTTCCATTGGGTGCGTTCAAAAGGATTTTTGAGCCTATGGTATGTTCGGCGCAAACCGTGCACCTATCATGCGTCAAGATTAGCACTACCTCCAAACGGGCCAAAACGAGTTTCCATTTGATCCTCATCACCTAGGAGTACCATCGGGTGCATCCAAAATGATTTCTAAGCCTATGGTACTTTGGCGCGAACCGTGCACCTATTTTGCAGCGACACTAATGTTGTCTCCAAATGGACTGAAATGAGATTCCACATGACCCAAGTCACCTAGGGTTCCATCAGGTGCGTCCATAATGATTTCTGAGCCTATGGTATGTTTGGCACAAACCGTGCACCTATCTAGCATCAAGTATGTCAGTATCTCCAACTGGAATGATATATGATTCTACATGTCCCACGTCACCTAGCAGTTCCATCGTGTGCGTCCAAAATGATTTTCGAGCTTGTGGTACGTTCAGCGCAAATACTGCACCTATCTTGCATCGACACTAACATTGTCTCCAAATAGACCGAAATGAGATTCCACATGACCCATGCCAGCTAGGAGTTTCATCTTGTGTGTGTAAAATGATTTCTGAGTCTATGGTATGTTCGGTGTACATAGCGCACCTATCTTGTGTCAAGATTAGCACTATCTACAAGCGGACCGAAATGAGTTTCAACTTGAGCCTCACCACCTAGGAGTACCATCAGGTGCATCGAAAATGATTTCTAAGCCAATGGTACTTTGGCGCAAATCGTGCACCTATCTTGGTCCTACACTAACACTATCTCCAAATGGACCGAAATGATATTCCACATGGCCCACGTCACTTAGGAGTTCCATCGGGTGCGTTCAAAATGATTTCTGAGCCTATGGTATTTTCGGCGCAAACCGTGCACCTATCATGCGTCAAGATTAGCACTATCTCCAAACGGACCGAAACGAGTTTCCATTTGACCCTCGTCACCGAGGAGTACCATCGGGTGCATCCAAAACAATTTCTGAGCCTATGGTACTTTGGCACTAACCGTGCACCTATTTTGCAGTGACACTAACGTTGTCTCCAAATGGACCAAAATGAGATTCCACATGACCCAAGTCACCTTGGTTTCCATCAGGTGCGTCCATAATGATTTCTGAGCCTATGGTACTTTGGTGGAAATCGTGCAACTATCTTGCACCTACACTAACATTATCTCCAAATGGACCGAAATGATATTCCACATGGCCCACGTCACCTAGGAGTTCCATTGGGTGCTTTCAAAAGGATTTCTGAGCCTATGGTATGTTCGGCGCAAACCGTGCACCTATCATGTGTCAAGATTAGCACTATCTCCAAACAGACCGAAATGAGTTTCCATTTGACCCTCGTCACCTAGGGTACCATCGGGTGCATCCAAAACAATTTCTGAGCCTATGGTACTTTGGCGCAAGCCGTGAAACCATCTTGTAGCGACGCTAACGCTGCGTCCAAATCGACCGAAATAAGATTCCACCTGACCCAAGTCACCTAGGAATTCCATCAGGTGCGTCCATAATGATTTCTGAACCTATGGTATGTTTGGCGCAGATTGTGCAGCTATCTAGCATCAAGATTGTTAGTATCTCCAAACGGAATGAAATAAGATTCTACATGACCCACGTCTCCTAGCAGTTCCATCGTATGCATCCAAAATGATTTTTGAGCCTGTGGTACGTTGGCGCAAATAGTGCACCTATCTTGCATCGACACTAACACTGTCTCAAAATAGATCGAAATAAGATTTCATATGACCCATGTCAGCTAGGAGTTTCATCGGGTGCGTGTAAAATGATTTTCGGGCCTATGGTATGTTCAGTGCAAATAGTGCACCTGTCTTGCGTCAAGATTAGCACTATCTTCAAACGAACTGAAACGAGCTTTCGCTTGAACCTCATCACCTAGGAGTACCATCGGGGGCATCTAAAATGATTTTCGAGCCTATGGTATGTTCAGCGCATACCGTGCACCTATCTTGCATCAAGGTTAGCACTACCTCCAAATGGACCGAAATGAGCTTCCACTTGGGCCTCGCCATCTAGCAATTCCATCAGGTGCGTCTAAAATGATTTCTTAGCCTATGGTACGTTCAGCGCAACCAGTGCACCTATCGTGCACCAACACTAACACTGTCTCTAAACGGACCGGAATGAAATATGATTCTACATGACCCACGCACCTAGCAGTTCCATCATGTGCGTCCAAAATGATTTTCGAGCCTGTAGTACGTTCGACGCAAATAGTGCACCTATCTTGCGTCAAGATTAGCACTATCTCCAAACGGATTGAAACCAGTTTCCACTTGAGCCTCTCACCTAGGAGTACCATCGGGTGCATCCAAAATGATTTTTGAGGCTGTGGTACTTCGGCGCAAACCATGCACCTATCTTGCACCAAACTAATGTGGTCTCCAAATGGACCAAAATGAGATTCCACAAGACCCAAGTCACCTAGGAGTTCCATCGGGTGCGTCCATAATGATTTCTGAGCCCATGGTACGTTCGGCGCAAACCGTGCACCTCTCTAGCGTCAAGATTGTCTGTATCTCCAAACGGATCGAAACAAGATTCTACATGACCCACGTCACCTAGCAGTTCCATCATGTGCGTCCAGAATGATTTCCAAGCCTATAGTACGTTTTGTGCAAACCGTGCACCTATCTTGCATCGACACTAACACTATCTCCAAATGGATCGAAATGAGATTCAGCATGACCCACGTCACCTAGGAGTTTTATCGGGTGCGTGTAAAATGATTTCTGAGCCTATGGTATGTTCAGTGCAAACCATGCACCTTTCTTGCGTCAAGATTAGCATTATCTCCAAACAGACCAAAATGAGCTTCCACTTGTGTCACGTCATCTAGCAATTCCATCGGGTGCGTCCAAAATGATTTCTTAGCCTATTGTACGTTTAGCGCAAACCGTGCATCTATCTTGCACCTATACTAACACTGTCTCTAAACGGACCGAAATGAGATTCCACGCGGCCCACGTCACCTAGGAGTTTCATCAAGCTCATCCAAAATAATTTCCGAGACTATAGTTTGGTCGACGCAAACCGTGCACCTATCTTGCGTCACGTAGTACTATCCCAAATCGACCAAAACAAGTTTCCACTTGAGACTCGTCACCTAGGAGTCTCATCGGGTGCGTCAAAAGAGACTTTTGATCCTATGGTTCTTTTGGCGCAAACTGTGCACCTATCTTGCACCGACGCTAACGTTGTCTCCAAACAGACCGAAACGAGATTCTACACGACCCACATCACCCAGGAGTTCCATCAAGTGCGTCCATAATGATTTCCAAGCCTATGGTATGTTTGGTGCAAACAATGCACCTATCTAGCGTAAAGATTAGCACTGTCTCCAAACGGACCAACACTAACACAGTCTCCAAACTGACTAAAACAAGATTCCACATGACCCACGTCACCTAGCAGTTCCATCGTGTGCGTCCAAACTGATTTCCGAGCCTATGGTACGTTTAGCGCAAACTGTGCACTATCTTGCACTGACATAACACTGTGTCCAAACAGACCAAAATGAGATTCCACATGACATACGTCACCTAGGAGTTCCATCGGGTGCGTGCAAACAATTTTCGAGCCTATGCTATGTTCGGCGGAAACCGTGCACCTATCTTGCATCAAGATTACCACTATCTCTAAACGGACCAAAACGAGCTTCCACTTGAGCATCATCATCAGCAGTTCCATCGGGTGTGTCCAAAACAATTTTTTAGCCTATGGTACGTTCGTTGCAAACCGTGCACCTAACTTGCACCAACACTAACACTGTCTCTAAATAGACCGAAATGAGATTCCACATGACCAAAGTCACCTAGGAGTTCCATCAGGTGCGTCCAAAATGATTTCTAAGCCTATGCAATATTCATCACAAACCGTGCACCTATCAAGCATCAAGATTGTCAGTATCTCCAAATGGACCGAAATAAGATTCTACATGAACCACGTCACCTAGCAGTTCCATTGTGTGCGTCCAAAATGATTTTTGAGTTTGCGGTACGTTCGACGCAAACCGTGCACCTATCTTGCGTCAGATTAGCATTATCTACAAACGGACAGAAATGAGTTTAAACTTGAGCCTCGCCACCTAGGAGTACCATCGGGTGCATCAAAAATGATTTCTGAGCCTATGGTACTTTGGTGCAAATCATGCACCTATCTTGCTTCTACACTAACACTATCTCCAAATGGACCGAAATGATATTCCACATGGCCCACGTCACCTAGGAGTTCCATCAGGTGCGTTCATAACGATTTACGAGCCTATGGTATGTTCGGCGCAAGCCGTGCACCTATCATGCATCAAGATTAGCACTATCTCCAAACGGACCGAAACGAGTTTCCATTTGACCCTCATCACCTAGGAGTACCATTGGGTGCATCCAAAATGATTTCTGAGCCTATGGTACTTTGGCGCGAACCATGCATCTATTTTGCAGTGACACTAATGTTGTCTCCAAATGGACCGAAATGAGATTCCACATGACCCAAGTCACCTAGGGTTCCATTAGGTGCGTCCATAACGATTTCTGAGCCTATTTTATGTTTGGCACAAACCGTGCACCTATCTAGCATCATGATTGTTAGTATCTCCAACCGGAATGAAATATGATTCTACATGACCCACATCACCTAGCAATTCCATCGTGTGCGTCCAAAGTGATTTTTGATCCTATGGTACGTTCGACGTAAATAGTGCACCTATCTTGCATCGACACTAACACTGTCTCCAAATGGACCGAAATGAGATTCCACATGACCCATGTCAGCTAGCAGTTTCATCTTGTGCGTGTAAAATGATTTTTGAGCCTATGGTATGTTTAGTGCAAATAGTGCAACTGTCTTGCATCAAGATTAGCACTAACTTCAAATGGACCGAAACAAGCTTTTGCTTGAGCCTCATCACTTAGGAGTACCATCCGGAGCATCTAAAATGATTTTCGAGCCTATGGTATGTTCGGCGCAAACCATGCACCTATATTGCGTCAAGGTTAGCACTACCTCCAAACAGACCGAAACAAGGTTCCACTTGAGCCTCGTCATCTAGCAATTCCATCGGGTGCGTCCAAAACGATTTCTTAACCTATGCTACGTTCTGCGCAAACGGTGCATCTATCTTGCACCTACACTAACACTATCTCTAAACGAACCGAAATGAGATTCCACACGTCCCACGTCACCTAGGAGTTCCATCGGGCTCATCCAAAATAATTTTCGAGACTATGGTATGGTCGACGCAAACTGTGCACCTATCTTGCGTCAAGATTAGCACTAACTCCAAATGGACCGAAATGAGTTTCTGCTTGAGCTTCGTCACCTAGGAGTGTCATCGGGTGCATCAAAAATGACTTCTGAGCCAATGGTACTTTTGGCGCAAACCGTGGACCTATCTTGCACCGACACTAACGTTGTCTCCAAACAGAGCGAAAATAGATTCTACATGACCCACATCAACTAGGAGTTCCATCGAGTACATCCATAATGATTTCCGAGCCCATAGTATGTTCGGCACAAACCATGCGCCTGTCTAGCATAAAGATTAGCACTGTCTCTAAATGGACCGACACTAACACAGTCTCCAAACTGACCGAAACGAGATTCCACATGATCCACGTCACCTAGCAGTTCCATCGTGCGTGTCCAAAATGATTTCTGAGCCTATGGTACGTTTAGCGCAAACCATGCACCTATCTTGCACTGACACTAACACTGTGTCCAAATGGACCAAAATGAGATTCCACATGACCCATGTCACCAAGGAATTCCATCAGATGCGTGCAAACGATTTCTGAGCCTATGGTATGTTTGGCGCAAACAGTGCACCTATCTTGCATCAAGATTACCACTATCTCCAAACGGACCAAAACGAGCTTCCACTTAGCGTCATCATCTAGCAGTTCCATTGGGTGCGTCCAAAACAATTTTTGAGCATGTGGTCATTCAGCGCAAACCATGCACCAATCTTGCACCGACACTAACACTGTCTCCAAATAGACCGAAATGAGATTCCACATGACTGAAGTCACCTCGGAATTCCATCAGGTGCGTCCAAAATGATTTCTGAGCCTATGTTATGTTCGGCGTAAACCATGCACATATCGAGCATCAAGATTGTCAGTATCTCCAAATGGACCGAAATAAGATTCTACGTGACCCACATCACCTAGCAGTTCCATTGTGGGCGTCCCAAATGAGTTTCGAGTCTGTAGTACGTTCGGCGCAAACCGTGTACCTATCTTACGTCAAGATTAGCACTATCTCCAAACGGACAAAACGAGTTTCCACTTGAGCCTTGTCACCTAGGAGTACCATCGGGTGCACTGAAAATGATTTATGAGCCTACAGTACTTTGCGCAAATTGTGCACCTATCTTGCACTTACACTAACACTATCTCCAAATGGATTGAAATGATATTCCACATTACCCATCGCGTGCGTTCAACATTATTTTCGAACCTATGGTTTGTTCGGCGCAAACCGTGAACCTACCTTATGTCAAGATTAGCATTATCTCCAAACAAACTAAAATGATTTTCCACTTGAGCCTCGTCACCTAGGAGTACCATCGGGTGCATCCAAAACGATTTCTGAGCCTATGGTATTTTAGCGCAAACCATGCACCTATCTTGCAGCGACACTAACGTTGTCTCCAAATGGACCAAAATGAGATTCCACATGCCCAAAGTCACCTAGGAGTTCCATCAGTTGCGTCCATAATGATTTCTGAGCCTACGGTATGTCAGTGCAAACTGTGCACCCATCTAGCATCAAGATTGTTAGTATCTCCAAACAGAATGAAATAAGACCCACATCGCATAGTAGTTCCATTGTGTGCGTCCAAAATGAGTTTTGAGTCTGTGGTACATTCGGTGCAAACCGTGCAACTATCTTGCGTCAAGATTAGCACTATCTCCAAACGGACCGAAATAAGTTTCCAATTGAGCCTTGTCACCTAGGAGTACCATCGGGTGCATCGAAAATGATTTCTGAGCCTATGGTTTGTTCCGCGCAAACCGTGCATCTATCTTGCAATTACACTAACACAGTCTCTAAAAGCATCCAAAATAATTTCTGAGACTATGGTATGTTCGGCACAAATCGTGCACCTATCTTGTGTCAAGATTAGCACTATCTCCAAACAGACCGAAACGAGTGTCCACTTGAGCCTTGTCACCTAGGTGTACCATCGGGTGCATCCAAAATAATTTTCTAAGCCTATGGTACTTTGGCACAAATCGTGCACCTATCTTGCACTGACACTAACGTTGCCTCCAAATGGACTGAAATGAGATTCCACTTGACCCAAGTCACCTAAGAGTTCCATCAGGATCAGGTGCGTCCATAATGACTTCTGAGCCTATGGTATGTTGGGCGCAAACCTTGCACCTATCTGGCATCAAGACTGTCAGTATCTCCAAACATAATGAAATAACATTCTACATGACCCACGTCACCTAGCAGTTCCATCGTGTTCGTCCAAAAAAATTTTTGAGCCAATGGTATGTTCGGCGCAAACCATGCACCTATCTTGCGTCAAGATTAGCACTATCTCCAAACGAACCGAAATGAGTTTCCACTTGCGCCTCGTCGCCAAGGAGTACCATCGGGTGCATCCAAAATGATTTCTGAGCCTATGGTACTTTGGCGCAAACCATGCACCTATCTTGCACCGACACTAATGTTGTCTCCAAACGGACCGAAATGAGATTCCACAAGACCCACGTCACCTAGGAGTTTCATCGAGTGCATGTAAAATGATTTCCGAGCCTATGGTATGTTCGGTGCAAACCATTCACCAATCTTGCGTCAAGATTAGCACTATCTCCAACGAACCGAAATGAGTTTCCACTTGAGGCTCGTCGCCTAGGAGTACCATCGGGTGTATCTAAAATGATTTCTGAGCCTATGGTACTTTGGCGCAAACCGTGCACCTATCTTGCACCAACACTAATGCTGTGTCCAAACGGACCGAAATGAGATTCCACAAGACCCACGTCACCTAGGAGTTTCATCGAGTGCATGTAAAACGATTTCTGAGCCTATGGTATGTTCGGTGCAAACCATGCACCAATCTTGCGTCAAGATTAGCACTATCTCCAAACGGACCGAAATGAGCTTTCGCTTAAGCCTCATCACCATGGAGTACCATTGGGTGCATCTAAAATGATTTCTGAGCCAATGCTATGTTTGGCACAAACCGTGCACGTACCTTGCGTCAAGATTAGTACTATCTCCAAAGGACAGAAATGAGCTTCCACTTGAGCCTCGTCATCTAGCAATTCCATCGGGGCATCGAAAACAATTTCTTAGCCTATGGTACGTTCGCCGAACTGGTGCACCTATCTGGCACCTACACTAACACTGTCTCCAAATGGACCAAAATGAGATTCGAGTTCCATCCGGTGCGTCCAAAACAATTTTCTGAGCCTATGGTATGTTCATCACAAATCATGCACCTATCTTGCGTCAAGATTAGCACTATCTCCAAACGGACCGAAACGAGTTTCCACTTGAGCCTCGTCACCTTGGAGTACCATCGAGTGCATCCGAAATGATTTCTGAGCCTATGGTACTTTGGCGCAAATCGTGCACCTGTCTTGGACCTACACTAACACTATCTCCAAATGGACCGAAATGAGATTCCACATTACCCACGTCTTGGCGCAAATCATGCACCTATCTTGCACCTACACTAACACTATCTCCAAATGGACCAAAATGAGATTCCACATTACCAACGTCACCTAGGAGTTCCATCGGGTGCGTTCGAAACGATTTTTGAGCCTATGGTATGTTCGGCGCAAACCGTGCACCTATTGTGCCTCAAGATTAGCACTATCTCCAAACAGACCGAAACGAGTTTCCACTTGAGCCTTCTCACCTAGGAGTACCATCGGGTGCATCCAAAATGATTTCTAAGCTTATGGTATGTTCGGCGCAAACCGTGCACCTATCTATCATTAAGATTGTTAGTATCTCTAAATGGAATGAAATAAGGTTCTACATGACACACGTCACCTAGTAGTTCCATCGGGTGCGTCCAAAACGATTTCCAAGCCTATGGTACGTTCGGCGCAAATAGTGCACCTATCTTGCACCGACACTAACACTGCCTCCAAACGGACCGAAGTGAGATTCCATATGACCTACATCACCAAGAAGTTTTATTGGGTGTGTGTAAAATGATTTCCGAGCCTATGGTATGTTTGGTGCAAACCGTGCACCTGTCTTGCGTCAAGATTAGCAATATCTTCAAACAGACCAAAATGAGCTTGCGCTTGAGTCTCATCACCCAGGAGTACCATCGAGTGCATCTAAAATGATTTCCAAGCCTATGGTATGTTCGGCGCAAACCGTGCACCTATCTTGTGTCAAGATTAGCACTATCTCCAAATGCACCGAAACAAGATTTTACATGACCCACGTCACCTAGTAGTTCCATCGTGTGCGTCTAGAACGGTTTTCGAGCCTGTGTTACATTCAGCACAAACAGTGCACTTGTCTTGCACTGACACTAACACTATCTCTAAACGGACCAAAATGAGATTCCACATGACCCACGTTACCTAGGAGTTTCATTGGTTGCATGTAAAATGATTTCCGAGCCTATAGTATGTTCGGTGCAAACCGTGCACCTATCTTGCACCGACACTAACGTTTTCACCAAACGGACCGAAATGAGATTCCACAAGACCCACGTCACCTAGGAGTTTCATCGAGTGCCTGTAAAACAATTTCTGAGCCTATGGTATGTTCGGTGCAAACCGTGCATGTGGGGGTATTAACCCCTATACCCCTATGGCTAGATTTGGGCTTGCCCAGACTAGTGGGCCTAGCCCAACAGAAGACGACGTGTGGCCCAGTTGATCTGCTCGGCGTCCCGCGCAAGGAAGGAAAGCAAACTTGGAGATCAAACAAGATTCTGGTCCGTTAGAATAGGAATCCTTATCCGGCCAGCTATGGCAATTGTAACTGGACAGGATTAGTTTCTAGATTTGTAACCCTACCCCCAGACTATATAAGGCGGGCAGGGAACCCCTCAAAAGATATCTCATTGTACATAGCAATACAAATCAAACGCAGGACGTAGGTATTACGCCCTCACGGCGGCCGAACCTGGATAAAACCTTGTTGTGTCTTGCGTCACCATCTAGTTCGTAGCTTGTGCACTTGTCTACCAACAAATCACTACCTTGGGCATACCCCTTGGTAGACTGCCGACCAGGTTTCATCGATAGTGGCGCGCCAGGTAGGGGGTGTGCGTACAGCTTTCTAGGCGAGCAAGATGGTCATCATCCCTGACTCCG
Source organism: Saccharum hybrid cultivar R570 (assembly GCA_038087645.1). Taxonomy (NCBI): domain Eukaryota; kingdom Viridiplantae; phylum Streptophyta; class Magnoliopsida; order Poales; family Poaceae; genus Saccharum; species Saccharum hybrid cultivar. Next base: position 24,206,881 of record JAQSUU010000119.1, on the reverse strand, counting down.
CGGCTGTGGCGCACAGTCTCTCGTTCATCGTTGGCCAGATCACCTGGACCACTGGTGTCAATAGCTTCACCGCCACTACCACGGAGGAGGTGCAGATCCGATCTGCGTTGACCACTTCTTCATCGGCTACGGCTCCGACCACGCTGATTGCGGCTCCGACCACCCTAGCGACGGCTCCGACCACGCCGACAACTCGTCAACCACTTCCTCGCTACAAAGGAAGGGTGATCGACAACACCGATTTGATCGAAGCTATCGACCAAGTCGGCCACAAGCTCTCGTAAACCCTGACTTTGGTAGATTTGATCCAAAATCAATCTACTGAGCAGGTACTTCTTCACCACAACAGATCTACCCGACCAGGTACTTCTTCACCACAACAGATCTACCCGACCAGTTTGGGCTCGTCGTCTAACACGGCTTGATACAGATCTAGTGGTCACCGCTACTCCTAAAGGGTGTACGGTACGCCTTCGCCCGGTTCCTACACCTGGCCTCAAGCTCTCTGAGTACCAAGTCCCGACGGAGGATTGTCAGGCCCTCCCATACGGCCTAAAGAATGTTGCTTCTGAGTACGCGTATCATACACCTCATCTGTTCATGGGTCCCATGGAGCGAGACCATGTTTTAGATTTGTACTTCCTGGATATACCTCGACCACCACCAGGCAACGCTGTCAACATGGTCGGTATCCAGGAGTATCATGAAGGTTTAGTTCATACATTGCCCGAGGATGGCGACTCCAGCACTGGATCTACACGCTCTGTCTAAACCGAGCTCAACACCTCGAAGACGATGAATATGATCTGGATCCACTACCGCACCCTCCAGGTTTCTCTCTGATCCTAAGGTTCCCACCAAGACGTGGCGACATGGTGCTCAACATCAGCAATGACGAGCCCGCGGTCGTGGGAGAAACTAACGAGCAATGGCAACTTCGTGAACAGCGTAACACCGACTGCGCCGAATGCCGTTAGCATGAGGCTGAAAGAAGAAGAAGCATGTCGCAGGGGACCCCGACCTCGAGATCTAGCTAACGCCTTTGATGGAGTAGGCGATAGGCAAGTTTTCAGGACCCCAAGTGCTAATGTGGCCGTCTCCATGGCCAACCTGGACCGATTACCAGACACGCCAGAAAACCACGCGGTTCGCAAAGATATCAAAGCATATCTGACCGCTGCCATGGGCCAAACCGTTAAGCTCGTCCAGTGAGCCTGAGCCGCTACAAGCACGTCCATCGCATCTAGTTGGAGCCATCATTCCTGCGCTTTAGAGCATCCAAGTCACCAACATTGTGACGATACGCCCCAACCCAATCCCCCATGTGGTGGTGGCGGTGGCGACGGCGGCGGTAGTGGCGATGGTGGTGGCGGTGATGAGGGCAGACAAGAAGGTGATCGAGGTTGTCATGACAACAACCACAATCGTTGCAGCTATCGAGATTAGGAGGTCAACCAAAACCCTCCTCGCGATCTCCGTCACCGTCTTCCTCCTCGTGACGTCCGCAGTCACATCACTAGTTGTGCTAATGACCGCCAGGCCCACGAGAACGTGCGCTGCATCCAGTATGACACCGAACACGGCCCCCAGGCCTCAAACAGTTTACTTCTAATCTCTGACAAGTCGTCTGGCCAAGAAATTTCAAGCTCGAGAAGCTCAGGAAATATGACGGCAAGGAGAACCCCGAAAGTTGGGTCACGCTCTATGAGATCGTCGTCCGATCAGTCGCAGGTGATGAGCACGTAATGGCTAACCATCTTCCAGTTGTTCTTGATCAGGCAGGTCATCAATGGCTTCTCAGCCTCTCGGAGAACCAGTTCAATAGCTAGTCGGACCTTCGGCAAGCCTTCATCAACAATTTCTCGGATATGCGTCTCAAGATCCCAAGAATCACTCATGATGAAGCAGTCTCGGCTTTCATCAAAGGCCTTCACCACCATGATGCCCTCAGAAGCAAGCTGCTCTGGAAACAGCCGTCTACGGTCTCCGAGCTCCTTGCTACTGCCAAGAACTACGCGGATGTCGATGACGCTAAGAAGATCATTAAGGAAGACATGGGTGGGTCATCACGCCCCGAGCACCCACCTCACCGGGATGAGAAACATGATGACCGTGGTCAGAACAACAACTGCGAGCGTCATGACCAGTGCAACAACAACAATCGCGACCGCCGAGATAATTGTGATCGGTGGCCCGATAATCGCGATGATTACAGAGGCAAGCTTCCCTGTGAAGACGACCATGAGGTCAACGCGGTCAAGAAACCTGCTGGTCACCGTGACTATCAAGAGGATTACAACAAAGCTTTGAAGGGTCCCTGCCAGATCCATCCCAAGTCCAATCACACCATGGAGAACTGCCACTTTCTCAAGAACATCTATGCTAAGCAACTTGCTAATGATGATGCTCCAAAGGCCATTGACGATGGACCGCGGCGTGACGGTGATGATGACGATGATGATGAACAGGATAGAAATCCTCGTCACCAATATGTCAATCCTATCAAAACCGTCCACTCCATCTTTGGCGGAAAGGTGTCTTTAGAGTCCAAGCACGAGCGCAAGCTGCTGAAGCGGGCCTGCTTGAGCGTCGTCAACACCGACGACCTCATCTCTAATCCTAGGCTCCCGGCCTAGTCCCACCGTGAAATCTCCTTCAGCCGAGCAGACCGGTGGACGGCAATTCCGAAACCTGGTCGTTTTCCCCTCGTCCTTGACCCCTGCATCAACAGCGTCCGGATCGAGAGGGTACTCGTGGACAGTGGCAGCTCCATCGACATCTTGTTTCATAGCAGCTTGCCTAACCTTAAACTAACTCAGGCTGATATCAAGCCTTACAATGCACAGTTCTGGGGCGTCCTTCCCGGACAAAGCTCTATACTTCTTGGGCAGATCACGCTCCCTGTGCAGTTTCGCAATCCAAACCACTTTCGCACCGACTATGTTAACTTTGTGGTTGCAGACTTTGAGGGTACTTACCACACCATCCTTGGTCGACCAGCGCTCACCAAGTTCATGGCTGTGCCTCACTACTCTTACTTGGTGCTCAAAATGCCTACCGAGCAGGGTGTCCTTACTCTCAGAGGCAATGTTTATACTGCCTATAACTGTGAACAGGAAAGCTTTAAGGTGGCGTTAAAAATGATTTCCGAACCTATGGTATATTCGGCGCAAACCATGCACCTATTGTGCGTCATGATTAGCATTATCTCCAAACGGACCGAAACGATTTTCCACTTGAGCCTTGTCACCTAGGAGGACCATCGGGTGCATCCAAAACAATTTCTAAGCATGTGGTATGTTCGGCGCAAAATCCTGCAACTATCTAGCATCAAGATTGTTAGTATCTCCAAATGGAATGAAATAAGATTCTACATGACACAGGTCACCTAGTAGTACCATCGTGCGCGTCCAAAATGATTTCTGAGCCTGTGGTATGTTCGGTGTAAACAGTGCACCTATCTTGCACTGACACTAACACCGTCTCCAAACGGACCAAAATGAGATTCCACATAACCCACGTCACCTAAGTGTTTTCATCGGGTGGGTGTAAAATGATTTCCGAGCCTATGGTATGTTCGGTGCAAACCGTGCACCTGTCTTGCGTCAAGATTAGCACTATCTCCAGACGAACCGAAACCAGTTTCCACTTGAGCCTCATCGCCTAGGTGTACCATCAGTTGCATCCAAAACGATTTCTGAGCCTATGGTTCTTTGGCGCAAACCATGCACCTATCTTGCACCGACACTAATCTTGTCTCCAAATGGACCGAAATGAGATTCCACAAGACCCACGCACCTAGGAGTTTCATCGGGTGCGTGAAAAATGATTTTCGAGCCTATGGTATGTTCGACGCAAACCGTGCACCTATCTTGCATCAAGATTAGCACTATCTCCAAACAGACCAAAATGAGTTTTCACTTGAGCCTTGTCACCTAGGAGTACCATCGGGTGCATCCAAAACAATTTCTAAGACTATGGTATGTTCAGCGCAAACCGTGCACCTATCTAGCATCAAGATTGTCAGTATCTCCAAACAGACCAAAATGAGATTCCACATAACCCACGTCACCTAGGAGTTTCATCGGGTGTGTGTAAAATGATTTTTGAGCCTATGGTATGTTCGGTGCAAACCGTGCACCTGTCTTGCGTCAATATTAGCACTATCTCCAAACGAACCGAAGCGAGTTTTCACTTGAGCCTCGTCATCTAGGAGTACCACCGGGTGTATCTAAAATGATTTTCTGAGCCTATGGTACTTTGGCGCAAACCGTGCACCTATCTTGCACCGACATTAACGTTGTCTCCAAACAGACCGAAATGAGATTCCACAAGACCCACGTCACCTAGGAGTTTCATCGGGTGCATGAAAAATGATTTCCAAGCCTATGGTATGTTCGACGCAAACCGTGCACCTATCTTGCGTCAAGATTAGCACTATCTCCAAACAGACTAAAATGAGTTTTCACTTGAGCCTTGTCACCTAGGAGTACCATCTGGTGCATCCAAAACAATTTCTAAGCCTATGGTATGTCCAGCGCAAACAGTGCACCTATCTAGCATCAAGATTGTTAGTATCTCCAAACAGACCAAAATAAGATTCCACATAACCCACGTCACCTAGGAGTTTCATCGGGTGTGTGTAAAATGATTTTTGAGCCTATGATATGTTCGGTGCAAACCGTGCACCTGTCTTGCGTCAAGATTAGCACTATCTCCAAACGAACCGAAACGAGTTTTCACTTGAGCCTTGTCACTTAGGAGTACCATCGGGTGTATCTAAAATGATTTCTGAGCCTATGGTACTTTGGCTCAAACCGTGCACCTATCTTGCACCGACACTAACGTTGTCTCCAAACAGACTGAAATGAGATTCCACAAGACCGACGTCACCTAGGAGTTTCATCGAGTGCGTGTAAAACGATTTCCGAGCCTATGGTATGTTCGGTGCAAACCGTGCACCTATCTTACGTCAAGATTAGCACTATCTCCAAACGTACCGAAATGAGCTTTCGCTTAGGCCTCATCACCTCGGAGTACCATCAGGTGCATCGTAAACTATTTCTAAGCCTATGGTATGTTCGGCGCAAACCGTGCACGTATCTTGCGACAAGATTAGTACTATCTCCAAATGGACCGAAACGAGCTTCCACTTGAGCGTATGGTATGTCGGCGCAAACCGTGCACCTATCTTGCACCGACACTAACACTGTCTCCAAACAGACCGAAATGAGATTCGACATGACCGAAGTCACCTAGGAGTTCCATCAGGTGCATCCGAAATAATTTTTGAGCCTGTGTTATGTTTGGCACAAACCGTGCACCTATCTAGCATCAAGATTGTCCGTATCTCGAAATGGACCAAAATAAGATACTACATGACCCACGTCACCTAGCAGTTCCATTGAGTGCATCCAAAACGATTTTTGAGTCTGTGTTACATTCGGCGCAAACCATGCACCTATGTTGCATGTATACTAACACTATCTCTAAACGGACTAAAATAAGATTGCACAAGACCCACGTACCTAGGAGTTTCATTGGGTGCATGTAAAATGATTTCCAAGCCTATGGTATGTTCGGTGCAAACCGTGCACCTATCTTGGGTCAAGATTAGCACTATCTCCAAACGAACCGAAACGAGTTTCCACTTGAGCCTCGTCACCTAGGACTACCACCGGGCGCATCTAAAATGATTTCTGAGCCTATGGTACTTTGGCGCAAACCGTGCACCTATCTTGCACCGACACTAACGTTGTCTCCAAACGGACCAAAAAGAGATTCCGCAAGACCCACGTCACCTAGGAGTTTCATCGGGTGCGTGTAAAATGATTTCTGAGCCAATGGTATGTTTGGCGCAAACCGTGCACGTACCTTCCATCAAGATGAGCACTATCTCCAAATGGACCGAAACGAGCTTCCACTTGAGCCTCGTCATCTAGCAATTCCATCGGGTGCGTCCTAAACAATTTCTTAGTCTGTGGTACGTTCGCCGAACCGGTGCACCTATCTTGCACCAATGCTAACACTGTCTCCAAACGAACCGAAATGAGATTCGAGTTCCATCCGGTGCGTCCAAAACAACTTCTGAGCCTATGGTATGTTCGGCGCAAACCGTGCACCTATCTTTCGTCAAGATTAGCAATATCTCCAAACGGACAGAAATGAGTTTCTACTTGAACCTCGTCACCTAGGAGCACCATTGGGTGCATCCAAAATAATTTCTGAGCCTATGGTACTTTCGCACAAATCATGCAACTATCTTGCACCTACACTAACACTATCTCCAAATCGACTGAAATGAGATTCCACGTTACCCACGTCACCTAGGAGTTCCATCGGGTGCGTTCAAAATTATTTTCGAGCCATGGTATATTCAGCGCAAACCGTGCACCTATTGCCCATCAAGATTAGCACTATCTTCAAACGAACCGAAATGAGTTTCCACTTGAGCCTTGTCACCTAGGAGGACCCTCGGGTGCATCCAAAACGATTTCTAAGCCTATGGTTTGTTCGGCACAAACCGTGCACCTATCTAGCATCAAGATTGTTAGTATCTCCAAATGTAATGAAAGAAGATTCTACATGACACACGTCACCTAGGAGTTTCATCGGGTGTGTGTAAAACAATTTCTGAGCCTATGGTATGTTCGATGCAAACCGTGCACCGGTCTTGCGTCAAGATTAGCACTATCTTCAAACAGACCAAAACGAGCTTTTGCTTGAGCCTCATCACCTAGGAGTACCATCAGGTGTATGTAAAACGATTTCTGAGCCTATGGCATGTTCGGCGCAAACCGTGCACCAATCTAGCATCAAGATTGTCCGTTTCTCCAAACAGAATGAAATAAGATTGTACATGACCCATGTCACCAACCAGT